>PVKP010038198.1:0-21071 GCA_004027715.1 Plecturocebus donacophilus
ACTCTTTTGCCTAGGCTGGAGAAAATGGCAGGATCTTGGCTCAGTGCAGCCTCCACTCCACGGGGTTCAAGCAATTCTCCTGCCTCAGGCTCCCAAGAAGCCAGGATTACAGGTGCCTGCCACCATGCCTGGCAACATTTTGTATTTTTAGTAGAGAGGGGGTTTACCGTGTTGGCCAGGCTGGTCTCGAACTTGCGACCTCAGATAATCCATCTGCCTCGGCCACCCAAACTGCTGGAATTACAGGCCTGAGCCACTGTGCCCAGCCTGGTGTTACCTTTTTAAGTCCACATCAAGTGACTTTATAATTGTCTCTTAATGACTCTATTAAAACCTAAAATATAAATACATGAACTCTAATTTTCTTTTCTACTTTTATCTACAATAGTATATCTTCCATGATTTTTAAAGAGTAGAAGACTTTTTTTTAAAAAATGTGGCCTCTCTCTGTTACCCAGTCTGAAATACAGTGGCACAATCTCTGTTCACGGCACCCTCTGCCTCCCAGGTTCAGGTGATTCTCCCGCCACAGTCTCCTCAATAGCTGGTACTACAGGTCTGTGCAACTATGCCAGCCTAATTTTTGTATTTTTATTAAAGATGGGTCTTTGCCATGTTGGTCAGTCTTGTCTCAAACTCCTGATCTCAAGTAATCCACCGACCTTGGCTTCCCCAAGTGCTGGGATTGACCCACTACGCCCAGCCTGGATTGGTTTTTAAGAACTTGATTTGTACATGTTTTGTTTTAAAGAATCGCTTTTTCTGCTTGTAAACTTTTTAAAGTTAAAAATATTTCAAGAGAAACTGGTGAACTTAAATGACATTGAAGATAATTTACTATTACTTAACAGCGGGGTCATCTTTGGGGACTGGGTTATGAGTATAAAATTGGAAAATGGTTTGTATCCTGAGACCAGTATTCTGAAGCTCTAACTCTAGTGACTTAGAGACATTCTCAAATCACTGAACACAATAAATAAACGGAAGAAATAAACAAGTAAAATGGCTCATTCAGTTCTCTAAATCATTGTCTAAACTCCCAGAATTATGAAAAACAAGGAAGATTCAAATATTTTGCTGAAATGAGTCAGAATGGGAGGTACCTACTTAGCATATGGGTGCTTTCATCTCTGACCCAGTAAATTACAGGGATTAATGTTCTCTGTGGCCTACTCCTCCCACCCTCCTAATCCATTCTGTCTCAGTATTTTTCTTAACTCTGCACCTTGGCTTGCTATCATATTACTGTATTTGTATGTATTTACACAATGCAAAGTTCTTTAATTAATTAATAACATTTACTTGGCATTAATTGATCCCTTTCTATGTATCAAGTACAGACTTCAAAATACATCAGCACACACAGTGTGAAATCCTTTTTTTCATATTTGTTATTTAAGTCACAATATAAAATACATACTGCTAGAATTCTAATAAAAATGTACAGCGCAGGAATGGTGAGATAGCATTTAAAACGGGAAAGTTCAGCTTTACAGGGTACTATTACCGGTACATCCTGTTAGCCTAACAACTTTCAACATCATAAGTAGCATACCAGTAAGAAGCTTCATTTACAGGTCTCTTAACTGGCATGAGGAATGTTAGAAATGTGTATTTTTGTTTTATATATAATCTCTGAAAGAGGTAGTCTTCTTAGGCACAAATCCCATTTATTATGGTATGTTCAGCCTTTTCCAATTATTTACTTTCAAACAATATTCTCAAATATATTTAGAAAAAGTTTTTAAGGCATAGTATTTCATAAATGCTCATCATTTGAAAAAAGGCAACTGGATTACATACATATGAATTCACGGGTTTTTTAACTGTGGATTATCATGGTATTTAATCTATTTATTATAAACACTTTTTGAAAATAATAATTGATATAACTTGAGACATTTCATCAAAATTTGAAGAGATCTAACTAATACGCATAATTAATTTAGTTAGAAAAATATGTGTAAAAAGTAAAAAAATGCATTTTACATGCACTTAATTCATATATGAATCTCCCTAACTATACACGTATCTTATGGCTTCTGCTTCTGTCTTTGAACCTCGACAGACATGGACTGACAGATTTGAGTAGCCCCTTTCTGTTATCTCTTTCCTTTTTTTAAAAAAAATTCATATAACAACAAAAAGATGTGGAATAGATAGAAAAGTATATCTATCCCCATCGTTTGGATTCTGTATTTGAGAATTAGTCTACATTCTAAAAGTTATTGATAATCCCCAAATTAATTATCATATTGCATTTCTACTCATCATAGGCCATGATGCAGTATGTGGAGAAAGGCATTAAAATAATAACTTATATTCACCTATGAGTTTGGCAGAGTTTTGTAAATTCAATAAGAGATCCCAAGTTACTGGGTTTATTTGGTTCATCGGTGATTCCTCTTAGAGTGACAGAAGATAAAAAGGAAAGTTTTATCTTCTGTTGGACTTCTCTGGGAATATCTTATAAATGTACTAAAGCAGCATTTAAGCTGAACAAGGTGCTTTATACCTGTACTCCCAGCAATTTGGAAGGCCAAGACCGGAGGACCAGCTGAAGCCAGGAGTTGGAGAACAGCCTGGACTTCAGAGCCATGCACTGACTCTACCAAAAATTTCAAAAAAATAGCCAGGTGATAGAGTGTGAGCCTGCAGTCTTAGCTACTTGGGAGGCTAAGCAGGAGGATCATTTGGATTCAAGTTTGCAGTGAGCTATTATTGTGCCACTGGACTCCAGAAGGAGACCTTTCTCTAGAATAAATAAATGTGCACTTAAATGAATGTTTGCACTTGGATGAAGCTCAATAAACAGTAGATTATACACAGTTAGCCTTGCACAGCGGCTCATGTCTGTAATCTCAGCAGTAGTTTAAACCAAAGCTTTGATTCATGACCGCTGGGATCCAGCCGGCTGGGGATTTAATCCCAGCATTTTGGGAGGACGAGGCTGGCAGATCACCTGAGGTCAGGCGTTTGAGACAAGCCTGGCCAACATGGCAAAACCCTCTACTAAAAACGCAAAAGTTTGCTGAGTGTGGTGGCAGGTGCCTGTAACCCCAGCAACTCAGGAGTCTGAGGCAGGAGGATCGCTTGAACCCGGGAGGCAGAAGTTGCAGTGAGCCGAGACGGTGTCCCTGCACTCCAGCCTGGGGGACAGAGCAAGACTCAATAAAGAAAAAAAGCATTTTAATTTCAAGCATATGCCTACTTGATAGAATTTATGTTACATATGATTCATTCAGGTACTGTTTTTGTGTTTGTTTTTTTAAATATAAAATGATTTACTCCAAAGCCATACCCAAAACATACAATGAAATGCATCCCTTTTAAAGACATAATAAAAAGGGCAATCTTTACCTTTTACAATTTGAAGACCTTTTGTTCCCACAAAAAGTCTCATAAAGTTAATTCTATAATTAAAGTGTCAAATGTACTTTTCTGTTTATATAAAATATATTGTCTTTAAATGCAAAATATTCAAATATAGCAGTTTTATTTTGAAATTGTTCTCACTTTCTGAAATTTTCACTAGTCTGTAGCATCCCATTTCCACATGCTTCTTAAAATGAGGTAAGAAGAAAAATGTGAAACCTTTTTTTCAGATCATTTGTTCAGACATCAGTGCCTTGCTGACACAAAGTACAACATGCCTTTGTCATTCCTTTCATCTGAAATTTTTTCCCTGTGGTCACTCAGTATTTTGCACAGTTGTAATACCTGTCATTTAAAAAATTCATAACATGTTGTTTTTATATATTTTATATGATTTTGAGATCTGAATCAAAGCTATTGCTACAGTGATTCACTATTTTCTTTACAGGTATTTTAATAAATATTCCTCAATTCTAAAAGACTTTTCAAATCCTTTAAAGTGGGGTGTCAGCAAACGTCCTCTATAAAGGTCCAGATATTTTGTTTTGTGTATCATTTTTCTGATCTATTTTTTTCCAACTCTAAAATGTTTTTAAAAATTTAGCTATGCTGTAATTTTCTACCCCCCCCCACCACTTTAAAAATAGCAGTAACTAGTCTCTAAATTGGACTGCTCAAATGTTAATAAAATGTAAACTTCACATTGTGCAGTAAAATAAATCCATGGTTTCTGACTACTAAATTGAAAGTTCATAATCCGTAAGAAATGAATCCCATTCAAAGACTTGGGCTACATGTTCTTTTTAATCAATGACACTTTCTTACAACTTCTTTTTCATTTTGATTGAATAAGCCACACATCTTTGTTTTTTCTTGGTGTTACTTTTTTACAGGGAAAAATTCTCTTCGTGAGACTAACTTGAAGTTTTTGAAATCAAAGACTTGAATACTTTCATGCCGACCAGAGGTAGATGTTTTAATCATTCATTCAGGTATTGATAATTTAATCAGCAGTGCAAAGGCGTGTGCAATATACTCCATAAACCTAATCATCTTATTCTAAACTTTTCTTAATATTCTTCGCACATAAAGAGGTGGGTGTGATCTTCACAGATTCTTATACGAGAACATAGAAATTTTTTCACATTCTGTTGGTTGCTGATCTGCTCTAATGATTGTTTCTTTTGCTCTACAGAAGTTCTGAAGTTTAATTAGATCCCATTTGTCTATTTTGGCTTTTGTTGCCATTGATTTTGGTGTTTTGGTTGTGAAGCCCTTGCCTATGCCTATGAACCTGGTTTTGCCTAGGTTTTCTTCTAGGGTTTTTATGGTGTTAGGTTTCATGCTTAAGTCTTTAATCCATCTGGAGTTAATTTTAATGTAAGGTGTCAGGAAGGGGTCCAGTTTCTGCTTTCTGCACATGGCTAGCCAGGTTTCCCAATTTAGAATTCTAAATTCTATTTTAGAATTTGTCTATACTTTTTTAAAAAAATTTTACAGTTGATATTACTCTGCACCCTGAAAGAGCCAATAGTCATATCTTCCTGCATGGAGATTTGAGAAGCATGAATGTTGAGTGTGACCCTCAAGATGATCCCCATATCACCGCAACACCTAGATGTGTTCTTTCATGGGTGCTCAGACTTTCACATCTGGAAAATATTACTGGGAGGTTCATGTGGGGGACTCTTGCGCTTGGGCTTTTGGAGTCTATAACAATTATTGGAAAGAGAAGAGACAAAATGACAAGATAGATGAAGAGAAGGGACTCTTTCTTCTTGGATGTGTTAAGGAGAGTGCTCACTGCAGTCTCTTTACCACTTCCCTACTTAGGGTGCAATATGTTCCAAGACCTACCAACCAAGTAGGAATACTCCTGGATTGTGAAGGTAGAACTGTGAGCTTTTTTCATGTTGATGAAATTTCCCTTATACACACCATCACTAATTGTTTCTTCTCACCTCCTCTCAGGCCTGTCCATTGCTGTAGTTACTTCTGAGCAGAGACAAATCAGAAATGTGCCCACATGCTGTGGGAGAAACTTCATCCCACAAAGCCCTCGTTTTTTGTGCCTTATCAAAGAGGACAAATAAGTTATATTTAATGTATTTAGTTATCCTTCTGTCATCAAAACTCATTAATAGTGTTTTCATGATATTCAATAGAAATATTGAAACCCTGTATGTTTGTTTTTATTCAATGATTTTTGGGAAATCATTACCCATGTTACATGGCATAGAATATATTCTCCGGTTTTTCTTTATTTCTGAATGTTACATCACAGAGTGAAATGAAAGATCACAGAGTTGTCTAAATAAAGTTAAAATCAATGAAATAAAGTAGAGATATTGTGCTTCATGAAAAAACTTGGAGTAAAGGTTCAGTGGTAACTTGGAAATATTTTCTCTCTCTTCATCTAACAATATTATACTTGTCCACGTGTTTCATTTATAAATCTCTACTTTGAGGCAATCTTATTTGACCTATGCTGTGCTTTCCTTTGTAATTCTCATCACACATACAAATGCTCATGCATTATTAGAGTGCTCTTGTACAGTGAAATTTACAAGGTGATTAGGATAATCCTAGATCAATTACATATTCAAATGGATGTAACTGAATATTGACCCCTACCTCAAACCATACAGTTTATTTCCACAGGAATTCATGTTCTGAAGGTGAAGAGAACACAGTAAAATATTCTTATAGAGAAAGATTTCCTAACAAGGACAAAAAAATAATAATAAGGAACAATTCAGAAGGAAAATTTAGTTTATATCAAAAATGATGACTTCTGTGTTTCAAAATATTCCATCCAAGAATTAAAATGCAAATCAAGTGTGGAGAAAAATATTTGTCCCTATATATATATATATACAATAAAATATAAGACATGTGATCAATGAATGTAATAAATAAAAGAAAGTGAACCTCATATAAAATTGGGTAAAATATTTGAACAGGCACTTCAAAAACTTGGAGGCATAATGAACTGGCCAAATATTAAAAAGGGGTGGCTTTTAAGAGTCTTCAGAATAATAAAAATCTACAAGTTGAACTACAGGTCATCATAAAAATTAGCAAATTTTAAAGACACATAATGTTGTGTGTCATTAAATATAAAGAATAAATGAAAGTTATTCATGGCTTGGGGGACATAAACTGAAATACATTTTGGCAAACTTATTATGAGCATTTCTTATGGGCTGGATATTCTAATTCTAAAATATATTCCACTGATTGCCTATGTATATCCTTCAAGATAAACATAATGTTGATCATTGCATCAATTTTTATAGTAGCTTCAAATTGGAGACAAAATATTCATCAACAGTAGAATTTCTAAACAAATTATCTCATCATACAAAAGAATTCAATAAAACAGAGAATAACACCTTAATGCAACAAATTAATGAGTGTCAAAAAGAAGTTTAAGGGAAAGAATTGAAACACACCATGTTATGTTACAGTGTTTTATTTATATAAATTGCAACTTCAATTAGTATTAGAAGTTAGAATATTGAATAATATGTTAGTAAGGTAACCATTAGGAAACTTAAAAAATAACCAGGATAAGATACAGGAAGCATTGCAATCAAGGGGAGAAACTACGAGTTATTTTCATGAAGAGACAATTATATTTGTTTTTTTAATATTTTAACTTATAAAGTGATAAGGTTGAAATAGATCAATTTTATGCCTAATTTTTCAAATATATATATATATATATATATAATTTCATTTATGTTAACATCAACATTAAGACATAAAACATGTCTTTTTATATACTTGAAGTTCTGGGGTACATATGCAGAATGTGCAGGTTTGTTACATGGGAATACACATGCCATGGTGGCTTGCTGCACCCATGAACCCATCATCTACATTAGGTATTTTTCCTAAAGCTATCCGTCCTCTATCCCCCCACCCCCTAACAGGCCCTCATGTGTGATGTTCCCCTCCCTGTGTTCATGCGTTCTCATTGTTCAATTCCCACTTATGAGTGAGGTTTTTTTGGTTTTCTGTTCTTGTGTTAGTTTGCTGAGGATGATGGTTTCCAGCTTTATCCATGTCCCTGCAAAGGACATAAACTTATCCCTTTTTATGGCTACATAGTATTCCATGGTGTATATGTGCCACATATATTTGTTTTAAAGTCTGTGAAAAGATTCAGAGAAATTCACCTCTAAAGACCTGTATTTACCTCCCTATCTGTTCTTTGTAACAAAACCTTAAACTACAAAGGGAAAGATAAAATATGCCATTGCCCTTGAGACATTGTTAAAACTAACTGAACTTTAAAAAGGGGAGAAGAAAGAAGAGGAAAAAAACGTGGAGGATTTAGACCTACACTTGAAGGTGGGACGGTGTCATTAGAAGGCTCCAACCATGAGGACCCGGAAACAGTGACTATCTAGGACTGAGCTTCATCAGAATGACAGAGAATGCTTCTCCATCCTCAGCCCCACCCACAGCTAGGCTAACAGTTGTTAGTAACAGGTCAAAGCAGTGTCTTCTGCAGAACTGAACAGAATTTGGAGGGACACTTAAACATGAGCATACAGCAGACAGTGAGAAAAGCTGCTGCACCAGTCCAACCCCAACACAAAGTAATCCTGGATGAGCAGGAAAAGTATGTGCACTGGAAGTAACTATAAGAAGAACAAGCTTCAAAACCAAATCAGCTCCTGACTAGATCGATTCAACCTCCTTTTCCAAAACACACACCACACGGCCTAGTGAAGGGGAACACATGTGGGTTTTGCTTTCCGTATTAGTCTATTCTACATAGTTGACTTTTTGAGTAAAACTTGCCAGACAGTTATAGAAACAGAAAAGAAACGTAAAGGAAAGACTGTTGAGACACTAAGAAAGTAATAAAGCCAGATTCAAACGTGGCACAGGTGTTGGGATTATCTTTCAAGTAGATCTCATGGGTACTGCTCCAGAAGCCCTTAGCAGGGTATAAAGCCCATTTATTTTTTATTATACTTACGTGACAAGAGCATCGGTTTATCTCCTTATGTAAAGGATACTTCCAATCCACATTCATGTCTGAATTGGCAGTTACATTTTTAGACACTTTACAAATAATAGTCCACTGTCTTATATTCACATTTATGATTACGGAGCAGTCTGTTGTCATTCTACTAAATGTTTCATCACAATGCAACAGTGTATTTTGGCTGATTCTAAGAGATTCTTCATCTTTGGTGGTGTTCAAACTTAAACACATCATAATGAATCAGCCACCAAAGACAGAGAAATACCAAAAGTCAGCCAAAATATGTTATTTTGCACATTCAGAAAAAAGTAAATTTATGTTTTACACATGCAAAATGGGGACTTTTTGGCTTCTGGAATTCAGTAATTCACTTGTTTACTCTGAAAAAATTATCAAACATCCCTGAATATGTCCTTTATGTACTCTTCTTGTCTTCTCTACTTAGCTCTACTATGTGCTCCGGTCAATCATACATTATGTTGTTTAAAGAACACATATCTGATACTCTGATCCTGCATGTGTCACTATCGCTCTCCTAGTTTACTTCTGTTTAATCATCCATGAAGCCTCATGCTATTTCTTTATATCCATTACCCAATTCACACTTACCGTGGTTTCATTTAAGTTGCTGAAGTTTTCACTAAACAGCAAATTTTACTTATTTTTTATCAATATAAATTCTATTTTTTATTCTTCATTGACTGTCCAATGTGAAAAAATACATTTATATATATTATATGTATTTACATATGTATGTGTTATATAGACATACACAACATTGCTGTTGGTAAAGGTGGTTTTCCTCGGAGTCTATAACTACTGGAGGTTTTATTTCTTCTTAAATATATATTTTTAATTTATAATAAAGATAATTCATGTGCTTATATAAAAAACACAAATTAAAAGGCTGGGCGCAGTGGCTCACATCTGTTATTTCAGCTCTTTGCGAAAGTGAGGCAAAGGGATCGCTGGAGCCTAGCAGTTTAAGATTGCACCACTGCAGTCCAGCTGGGCTGAGGTCACTAGAGAGGGCCCTAATCACTATGACAGCTATCCTTATTAAAAGAGGACGTTTAGACACAGAGACAAATGCACTCACCGGGAGAGCACCATGTGAAGATGAAGGCGGAGAACAGGGCAATGCACCTGCAAGCCAAGGAAGGCCAAGATCACCAGCAAGTCACCAGAAGCTCACACCCCACAGGGAGAGCCAGCCTGACAACGCCCTGACCTTACTCCTAGCCTCCGGAATGAAGACAATAACTGTTACACCACCCAGTGTGCGGTGCTTCGGAACAGCAGCCCTAACGAGCTAATATTCCCACCTTCCGCTGTCCACACCCTTGTGGAGTCCTGTCTGTGCACTTAGGGACACACTTACAACAAATACAAAATGAAGTGAGGGGATATTGCTCCAGATGTTAAAAGATGGGACTCTGTCTGGAGCCTCTCCCTCGCTCTCTTAAACCAGTTGTTCTGGGAAGCCCGTTGCCGTGACCTCAGTCTACCCTGTGGAGAGGCTCACAGTGCAAGGCGTCAAAGCCTAGCAGCCGCCACCTGGGTGAGCCGAAAAGCAGGTTCCTCGCCCAGCCAAGCACCAGTAGGTGATGCTGCAGCCCGGTCAATGGCTTGATACAACGTCACTAGACTCCAGCCAGAGAAACCCACCTAAGCTACACCTAGATTCTTGACCCTCAGAACTTTTGTGAGATGATGTTTTGTTGTTTTAAGCCAGTAAGTTTTGGTCACTTGTTACACAGCAATAGATGACAACATAAGGTGACAATGGCTTCCTGCTGTTATCAATCTTTAGATTGAAAAGGATTTTGTTTCTCAGTTTTCCATCACCTGTGGAGCCAATCTGGTATGAAATGTCCTCTGTTTTTAACTCACGGTAGCTTCTATTTGTAGCTTGGCTGATATTTATGTGCAAGTATCATCTACTCTAAAGTGTGGAAATAATAAGGCTGCTAAATCGTATCTATACCTATTTTATACATACAAAGGGACTCATCTAAGAATTCTAATAAACCCTCCAAATAATCAGAATATAGCAAGGCTACCTTTTTTATAGCCAAGAATAAAATGTCCTAAACTTGGTGTCTTTTGCACTGATCATGTACCGTCACAGTTACGCATGGCCATACACAATCACTGACATTCCACTAGGTGTTTTCTGAGCTCCAAAGAGCTCTGTGAAAAAACTACGTCTCAGTGTCAACCCTAATTCATTTGTTTTCATAGACTAGTGGTTTCTTTTTTCTTTTTTTTGGGGGGGGGGGACAGAGTCTCCCATGGTCACCCAGGCTGGAGGGTAACGGCACGATCTCGGCTCACTGCAGCCTCTGCCTCCTGGGTTCAAGCGATTCTCCCAGGTTCAAGCGATTTTCCTGCTGACCCTCCCAAGTAGGTGGGATCACAGGTGCCTGCCACCACGCCTGGCCAGTTGTTTATATTTTTTATAGAGACGGGATTTCACCCTGTTGGCCAGGCTGGTCTCAAACTCCTGACCTCGTGATCTGCCCACCTCAGCCTCCCAAAGTGCTGGGATTATAGGCGTGAGCCACTGCACCCAGCCTACACTAGCAGTTTCTCTCTAGCCAGTTTCACACCAATTTGAAATGAAGAAGAAAGAAGTCGTTTTGTTTTTATTGTTTCTCTAAAAAGGTATTTGGGGACATTTATCTCCTCTTTGAATTCTGTATAACTGGGGGTTTGCATAGGGACTTTGGAACTGCATGTCAATGTATTGTTTTCTGAGATATTCCTATAGGCTATTTACCTGTCCAAAATCACTCTTTTTTATTTTTCCAGGCCTCAAATCAGTGTGCTTCCATTTCTGGGGAGCCTATTTACAAATCTGAACATTGCATTTCACATGCAGGAGCCACATTTTAGATTTTTCCTCATTTTTTTCTTCTTCTCACAGAATTCTTCCACTTCTGCTATTTTTCCAATGATTCTTTTTCCTTAGGTACTTTGTTTTGCAGCCCCATTTCACAGGCATGGCAGTCTGAAAAAATTACACTTTGCCTAAAAGGTAAGCGCAGCATTCAATACATTGCGACAGAATTTTTGCATTAGGACTGAATTTTTTTTATGATTATCTGTTTGCATTTCATTATTAGAAGCCTCCAGGCCACATTCTTGATTCTATAGATCAATATATAGTAGCTCATGAGAACTGCATGTTTTGCAGGGCAGTTAGAAATGGAGGATTCTGAAGAGTTGGTGGTGGTTGTGGTGGAGATATTTTTTTCAGGATAATTAATACATCCTGGGGAGCTGAGATTATCTCTAGGTGTCAGGTATTTGTGGGCAAACCTCAGAAGCAAATAATTTTCTGCTAGTTTCTTCTTTAAATAAATATCATCCTTTCTCAATGAGCCAGAAGTACAAAGCGGTGCTCTGAAATGTTCAAAAGCTGAACTAGAGGTTTTATAAACTAGAGGTAAAATAGCCTCTGGTGCAAAAAACTAACATGAGTCAAGCCTTACAAAAACCTCTTTCACTGAGGATGGCTTCTGGTGCTATTTGTGTTCCTTGGTCCCCTGGGATTCAAACTTGCCCTCCACACTCTGGAAAGCCTGCACCCAGCAGCACTTTGACAAAGGAGAAGGCCACTAGTTTGTGTGGCTTGTCCTTGAGATCTTTTTCACCTCTTCTGTGATCATCAGACTTCAATGATTTGATTTGGAATTATCCTCAAAAGGTAAATATTAACATTCTCAGTTCATTTGGCCATGTGTCATCCCAGACAGCTCCCAGGGAGGCCAGGGGACATCCTGCTCACTCTTCACAAGTACTCTGAAACAAAAAGGTGGTGAATTTTAACAAATAAGTAGCCCCTCGTAGACTTGAGGTGTCACTCAAATACAAGTACAGAACTCCAGGGCGGTTTCTTTAAGGGGAAGTCAATTAACGTAACTCAAGGGTTATGCATAATATCTTTGTTTATCACAAAACTTTTTACTAGTGGCCATAATTCCATATTCTGTATGTAATAAAGGAAATCAAGGCCAGGCATGGTGGCTCACACCTGTAATCCCAGCACTTTGGGAGGTTGAGGCAGGTAGATCACACAAGGTCAGGAGTTTGAGACCAGCCTGACCAACATGGTGAAACCCCTTCTCTCCTAAAACTACAAAAACTAGCTGGGTGTGGTGCCACACCCTGTGATCTCAGCTAGTCAGGAGGCTGAGGCAGGAGAAGCACTTGAACCCCGGTGGCAGAGTGAGACGCCATCTCAAACAAACAAATAATAACGGAAACCGAGAACATATAGAATCTGGAGCACAATTCTGGTTAATACATCAGGGTTAAAAGTTGCACATTTTAATAATGCTGATTTAAAAACCTTTGATGTGCACTTGAGCTTCTCCAATACTTTGAAGGCAAAAGGAAGATGACCTGTATTTAAGTAAATGTAAAGCAAGTGGGCTTATGAGCTTTTCTTCTCAAGTAAAGCAAGAGCTAAGGGTATGTAAAAGCAGTTACCACTCCGCCCCAGCCAAGCTGTTAGGCCAGCAAGGTAGAAAAGGTCCGAATTGCTATATATGGGCTCTTTTTATCCATCTCAGGAGTAATGCTCCAAGTTCAACAGGAAGTGTGAATAAGGAAATGAAAAAGTCTCACCTCTAAGATGTATAGTACCCCCAGTTGGAACGAATACTGTGGATTTCCAGATCACATGGTCACATATAACATGAATGACATCTTGGAGGTAAGGCCAGCTGGGTTTCTAATCTGCATTATACCAATTTTTTTGGTCTATTTTTCAGCAATTTCTCTCAGCTACATCTTCTTCATCTGTAAAATGGTGATAATGTAATTCCGAAAAATTTTCCAATACTAAATTAAATAATATATACACAATGTTTAATTCTTGACCTAAACACCATTGTTTGTCTGACAAATAAGTTTATTTTCTAGAGAAATACAAAACAAAAGTGCAACGGCATATATTATTTTTATATTACTCAATATTTGGATATTATCACACCTTTTCTCATCTCCATTAATATTGATAATTAACGGTTAATTTTAAAGTATAAGAGCTTCAGAGATTTTGCAATTTTAAAATTCTCTTTGGATTTAAAATGAGTCCAACTGTTTACTTCCTTTTTGAAATAAGGAACTTGGGGTGCATCCCACTGACCAGTATTTTTATGGATGTAAGAACCAAGTCACACCAGCTGCATCAATAGTCTGACAGTTAGCACGATCTAGGTCATTCATATGCAATAAGAAGAAAATCAAATTAAATCCAAAGTTTGTGAAAGGAAAATAAAACCTTGGAACACCGATTCACTGTGTAAAAAAGAAAAAAAAGATTAAGCCGAAAGCTGAGTGATGCAAGAAACTGCCTTTCCCTTGTATCCCTAAACAGATAGTCACAGATAAAAGGTGAAAGATCTCCACAGACAGCCACTCTATGCTCACCTTGTCTTATGCGAAGTGCCAATTTACTGAGCAGGAGGCAAACACGTAATTCACTATTCCCGTATCCCTTCTGTCTTGCAACATGTGGATTCAGTCATGTGACCATACTCTCTCTCTTTCCTCTCTAGCCTGCTTTTCTGCTTTAAATACTGAAGCCCTCAAAATCACCTTTGGAGAAAAACACAGACCACAGTCTGTTTCTGTAATTTTGTATTCCTTTCTTCCAGACATTTCCTAACCTTGGCAAGACAAACTTCTAAGTTGATTGAGACCTGTCTTAGGTACTTTTGGTTTATATGGTTACTGCCATTTAAAAATAGATTATATTGTACATCATCAAAGTATTACTTCTGATGTGATATTTCTGAAAAGAAGGAAATACAAGCCTGAGAAAGCAGGTCCTTTTTCCTCTGATCATAAACTGGATTTGTAAATAAAATACCTGCATCTTTCATGCTTTAAAAACATGTAATCAGCTATGGGGGATACAGAAGTCAGAAATCCTCTCCCCATTCTACCCATCACCCCAAATAAAACAAGACTAAAACTGGAAAAAAATATGCAAAACAATTACTTTGGGGATCTGGCAATTAGTCAAAGACAGATAACAAATTGAGAAGCATTTATTCACTGAAATCTGCGTAACTTTTCGTAAGACAGTAGAATTCCATGATCTTTTTGTCCAGGGCTGTTCCCCTAACACCTCCCAACCACGGCACGCCCCCACCCACCCTGCCAGCCCCCACACACCTTATTCATGAAGTTGTTTTACAAGAGCTGAATTGGCCATGGAAACCAGCAGCTATTTTCCAAAGGAGGAAGACTTGATCTGGGGCGGGAGGTGAAAAGTGACACGCAGTGAGGTCGCCCGTAAAATAGCCAAACTCAGCAGAAAATCAATGGTGCAAATCCATAGTTTTGCTTGCTTAACTAACTGAAGTTAGAGCAAATAGTAAACCAAGCAGAGAGTTAACAGGAAGAGCCTGGAAATAAGAGAGACATAGAAGGGCTGGATAAGCAAGCTACACATCCCCATATGACTGGTAACCTAAATATGTATGCGTATTTCAAATTGGAAGTGGCCTGGTGGAAAGTAGAAGCTAAAGCAAAGGAATTACTGAAACTCTGAATATGCGCCCAAGCCCGTGAACAAATCTACCAACAGTAAGTGGGAGATCATGGGTGTGAGGTTTTTGAATACAACTTCAGCTCAAACGGTTGGTTGGCAATGAAGGTGTATAGACACAGGAACAACCATTAGGAAGCCAGAAAATAAAAATATGAATTTACAAACTGAGCGGAAACCACATACTGCAGGAGAAATTCTGCAGAGCAATTTCAATCAAGTTACAAAATATAGGCTGGGTGTGGGGCTCACGCCTGTAATCCCAGCACTTTTGGAAGCTGAGGCAGGTGGATCACGAGGTCAGGAGTTCAAGACCAGCCTGGCCAACATGGCGAAACCCCATTTCTACTAAAAATATGAAACAATAAGCCAGGCACGGCAGCGGGCACCTATAATGCCAGCTACGTGGGAGGCTGGGTCAGAGAACTGCTCGAATCCGGGAGGCGAATTCAAGCTGAGATCACAGGTCTATTTAGAATCTATTTATTTATTTGCTTGCTTGTTTATTTTGAGACACAGTCTTGCTACGTCACCAGGCTGGAGAGCAATGGCACGATCTCGGCTCACTGCAAACCTTGCCTCCTGGGTTCAAGTGATTCCTTTTGCCTCAGCTTCTCAAGTAGCTGGGACCACACGCACGTGCCACCACACCTGGCTAATTTTCGTATTTTCAGTAGAGATGGGGTTCACCGTTAGCCAGGATGGTCTCAGTCTCCTGACCTCATGATTCGCCCTTCTCAGCCTCCCAAAGTGCTGGGATTACACGTGCGAGCCACGTCACCCACCCAGGCTAGAATGAATTTCAACAAGCCAGTCCAACACTCTGCCATGAAACTCTTGGAAAGACATGCGATTTAAAAAAAGGGACAAAAAATGCTGCCATGAGCAGTGGCTCCTGCCTGTCATCCATGCACTTTGGGAGGCCGAGGGTGGGTGGATCCCTTGATCCCAGGTGATTGAGACCAGCCTTGGCAACATGGGGAAACCTCGTCTCTACAAAAATACAAACATTAGCTGGTTTCATAACCTGGACTCCAAATTAATAAATAGATTAAAATTTAGAATTAAAAAAATTAAATGCTCTATTCTGTTAGTTTTGCTTTCTACCCTGAGAAGGACATAATACATTGTTGTCTGTCTGTCCATCTGTCTGTCTGTTTTGACAAGGTCTCATTCCGTCTGTCACTGAGGGTGAAGTGCCTCCAAGCAGCTGAGACCACAAGCACACACCTCGGCCTTTGGCCATGTAGCCCAGGCTGGCGTCGAGCTCCCAGGCTCAAGAGATCCTAGCACCTCAGCCTCCCAAAGGGTTGGGGTTACCGGCATGAGCCACCACACCTGGCCTGACTTCATACCTGACTTCATACCAGGCCAGGAACTGCCAAGGCCTGTGTTTCAGGGTGGGGATGGTGGATCCCAAGGTTGAGGGAGCCATCCGTCCACACCGAGCTCCGGCCGGCCGCAGGCCCCACCGTGCAGCCCACATCAGAAGGAACAAAGTCCCTCATCCTACACGCCACATCCCTCCACTGAACTTGGGAGCAGATCCGTTTTCCAAACATGAGGTGACTCTCACTGTGAAACAGATCACGAGGGGCCTGGCTTTCCTGAGTTGGCAGGATAAAGAAGTCATTCTGTGGCATCGAACGAGGTGTGGCTTGAATCCAGACTCTCCAGTCAAAACCAGCGAAGATGGCCAGGCATGGTGGCTCACGCCTGTCATCCCAGCAATTTGAGAGGCCGGGCTGAGGTGGGTGCATCAGGAGTTCAGGAGTTCCAGACCGGCCTGGCCAAGACAGTGAAACCTCCACCTCTACTGAACAGACAGAAAAGCCGGGCATGGTGGCACATGCCTGTAGTCCCAGCTACTCAGGAGACAGGCAGGAGACTCTCTCGGACCAGGAAGGTAGAGGCTGCAGTGAGCTCAGATCACGCCACGGCACTCCAGCCTGGGGGACCGAGCAAGGCTCCATCTCAGAAAAAAACACACACAAACAAACCAGCAAAGACAACCAGTGAAGGTGTTTAACTCAACGTGTCATGCTCAAGGCTCTTGACAGGATACATCCATCAGGCATCAGGGGAAAGACGGGGTAGAGAGAGAAAGAGACTGAGAGACAGACAGAGGAAGAGAGAGAGACAGAGACAGAGAGACATGAGAGACAGACACAGAGAGAAAAAGAGAAAGAGAGAGAGAGGCAGATGTAAAGAGAGACAGAGAGAGGAGGAGGAAAGGGATATTCAATAGACATATCTTATAATGCTTTTGATTCCATAAATGGTGGCCTGGGCACACTTTTAAAACAACAGCAGCAGCAGCAAAAAACAGACAGACAGACAGACAGAGTATTGTTATCGGAGACAGGTTTTCACTAATGGGGGGGAGAGACAGAGAGAGAGACAGAGAAACATACAGAGAGAGAGACAGAGAGAGAGACAGAGAGACAGAGAGAGAGGCAGGCAGATCATGAGGTCCACAGATGGAGACCGTCCTGGCCAGACCAACATAGTGACACCGTGTCTCCACTAACAGTACAAAAAAATTCGCTGCAGGAATGCTGTCAGCAGGCTCAGGCCTCATCGCTGAAAAGCTGAAACCACCATCTGGGCTGTTCCCAAGAGCCAGCGGTGCCACAAGGGGCCGTGCGTAGTTGTGGAAATGGAGAGGAGTGTTTGGAGTTACACTTTGAGACAGAACGCACAGGGCTTGGTCATGGGTCATTTAGGACACAGGGAGATACAGGCTGAGAAAACCCTCCCAGCATCTGAGCTGGACAGACGTACATGCTTTATTGAGACAGTAAGTCTGGGTCACAACCGAGTCAACGGAGAAAGCAAACCCAGATTTTAGGGTTGGATTTTTTTTTTTTTTTGAGAGGGAGTCTCACTCTGTCCACCAGGCCGGAGTGCAGTGGTGCGATCTCGGCTCACTCACTGCAGCCTCTGACTTCCGAGTTCAATTCTCCTGCCTCAGCCTCCCGAACAGCTGGGATTACAGGCGTGCAACATCATGCCCGGCTAATTTTGCCTTTTTTTGTAGAGGCGGGCTTTCACCGTGTTGGCCAGGATGGTCTCGAACTCCTGACCTCAGGTGATCCACCCACTTTGGCCTCCCAAAGTGCTGCGATGACAGGCGTGAGCCACCACGTGGGGCCTGGATCTTTATTAATGTGTAACATCTATGAGGTCTCCAAGTCCAGAAGTCAACACGCCACCTCTGTACGGGATTCTGTATGGAGATCAAATCTGAGACTCCTAAAGTAAAGAATTTAGGCCTTGGGAATGGGTTAGATTAGATCTACCTGAGCTTATATTAAAAAGAAAAAGAGGGAGAGGAAGAGAGAGGGGGAGAGAAAGAGGTAGGGGGAAGAGAGTGGGGGAGAGAAGGGGAAGACAGAGAGGGAGAGAGAGAGAAGGAGAAGGAGAAGGAGAGGGAGAAGAAGCCCAAGCCCTTATGGATTTCTAGAAGACAAGACCTGACGACTCCCGCGTCTGTTGACGACTCTAGGTAGTTTGCTGGGCTGGGTTCTGTGGCCTTGCTTCTATTTATCTTGCCACTCCAGGCCACGATGCCACAGTAGCAGACCTGGCAGTTCAGCCACGCTGCCTGCAAGAGAGAGAAGCTTTATTTCGCTGACTCTATGAAGGCAGGTGTGGTTCTCAAATACAGACATTCTGATGGAAACTTGTGTATTAAAGTGACAGATGATTTAGTTTGCTTGATGTATAAAACAGAGGAAGCTCAAGATGTAAAGAAGATTGAGAAATTCCACAGTCGACTAATGCAACTTATTGTAGCCAAGGAATCCTGCAATGTTACCGTGGAAACTGAGTGAATGATTTGAAATGACAACTTTGTCATGTATTTAGGAAGTAAATATCGTTTGAAGTAGAGAACGTGTTGGGACAGAAAATACTTTATGTAACTACGTGGACTATTCAGAAGCTTAGAGGTCAGTTTTTGTAATTTTCTTTTGAATGTTTGCTTTAGAGAGCTGGAAATGTGAATATTTTCAGTTACAAAGCCTTTATTTACTTTTGGAAATTGAACAAGAAATGCATCTGTCTTGGAAACTTTGCAGATTATTTGATGTCAGGTAAAACACATAATTGTTTCTCTGGCAAATGTGTATCAGTAACTTGAAAATGAGATATTAAGAAAAGCCAATTCTTCCTTAAATTTAGTTCATCTGTCTTTAAAAGAACATTAAATGTAACGATTTTGCTGGATCGATGTATATCTTTTGGAGCATGAAATGTATGCTGTGGATTTCCAATAAATATGAAATATGGTAATTGGAATTAACCCCGCACCATAATATGCATTGTTATGCATGCTGTGCACCTAATTCTGTATAGTAGTGTAGTCTCGATTATATCTGAAAGTAATTGACTAACCTGTATGCTTTGCCTTCTTTCCAGATTTAAACCACCTTTTAATATAAGGAACTGGTAGTAGCGGATTGTTGGGCAATGACTTTGAATCTAGTTTTCAGTGATCAGAAGCAACAGTTATTTGAGTGTGTGAATGGAATGATGATCACTGTAAATGTACTGAAACCACCATGTTACAGAAACCTTTACTACATACTTTTCACCTGTAGTTTCTCAGAAGGGCTATGTACTATTCGGACTGTGAAATCCTTGCATGCTTGTTTCTGCCCTTTTTCTCCCTTTTTTAACCAAGTGTTAGGTGTGACTGTCAGAACTGTTACGTTTTCCAGTAAACCAGAAGTATGATGTTATTTGACACATTTGTATCCCAAATTTCACCACCCTAAATGTAATGTTCCCATGTTGATTCTTCAAGAATGAAATGAAGGTACTACGTTGAAATACGTTTTGTTAAAATCTGTCATGTTGAGCAACATTTTAGCATGGTTAAGTTCCCTTAGCTATATGAATTTTGGCATGTTTCAGAGAGATCAGTAAATAAAATATTACAAAAAAAAAGAAACGAGAGAGAAAATAAGACCTTATGAAGTACGGTGTACACCGACCAGCTCTTGCTATACCTTGAGATCCACAAAAGCAGGGGTCCACGGCAGCAGAAAAACGGCCGCTAAAGGGACATCTGCCTAGAATTCAGTGCCAAGGATCGCCTCTGGTCATCGTAAGTGAGCAAAGTATCACTTTTTAACGGCGTTTCTGTTTTGGGCAAATACTGCCATGGCCCAGGGTGGCTCATGATGCCCTTCCTGTTTCGCAAATATGCTGGCCCGGGGGAGGAGAAAATCAGACATCCTGATAAAAGGGGACTGAGACCCAGCCAAGATGAAGCTTCGTCGGCGGGCGGGAGGGCGGCCTGCGGAGGGAAGGGGAAGCCGCCGCGCAGTGCAGCCCACCCGCCTGCCCGTGTGGACGGGAGCCCGTGCCGTCGGCCCCGCCTGCCTGTGGGGGACCGTCCCTCCCATCTTCAGAAACAGAGCAGCCGAGTGAGGCCCGGCGAGCACCCGTGCCAGTGTCAACGGCAAAGGGCGGGCGGGGAGGGAAGACGGAGGCCCACCCGGGGGGCTGCACAACGTTTCCGCGCGGGGTGGTGGGAGGCGCGCTGTTGGGGGACGCGCCTCACTAACTCACTGAATTAGAGCACGGGGGGCTTAGAAAATAAACCAGCTCCTCAGAGAGCCCAAGCAGAAGAGCCTGTGCGCACGAAAGACACCCACCGACACGGGAACACGGAGAACTGATAAAACAACCACGGCCCCAGCAGGGGGAGGTTCCCTGGGCAACAGGAGAGGGCGGGCCCCCGAGGGGGAGGAGAAGCCGTGCCCGGGCTGTGAGGTCCTCGGGCGCCCCTCCCTCCGCGCCGCCTCCATTTTCCACTGCAGTGGCCGCAGGCGATGCGGAGGACGACTGATGCTGGCAGGCGTCAGCTCGGAAGAGAAGGGAACGCTGGATCGCCCGGGCCGGGGCGGGGGTTGGGGGCGGCTCAGGCACCCCGCGTCGCCCGCCCGTGCCCAATCCCTCTCGGACCGGGTCGTTTCTGGGCCCAGGGAGTCCCCCCAGGGGATGCCGGCTACTAGTCGACCAGAGCCCCCAGGGGACAGACACAGCGCAGGCGCCGCCCGCGGGTTCACCTGCAACTTCCATTCCCCTGGAGAGAAGGAGGGGACCGGGGCG
>PVKP010038199.1:0-21070 GCA_004027715.1 Plecturocebus donacophilus
TGGACATTAACCTTTTGTCAGATGGGCAAATTCCAAAAACTTTTTCCCATTCTGTTGTTTGCCAGTTCACCCTAATGATATTTTATTTTGCTGTACAGAAGCTCTGGAGTTTAATTAGATCTCATTTGTCTAGTTTGGCTTTTGTTGCCAATGCTTTTGGTGTTTTAGTCATGAAGTCCTTGCCTATGCCTATGTCCTGAATGGTATTGCCTAGGTTTTCTTTTAGGATTCTTATGGTGTCACATCTTATGTTTCAATTTTTAATCCATGTATAAGGTGTAAGGAAAAGGTCTAATTTCATCTTTCTGCATATGGCTAGCCAGTTTTCCCAACACCATTTATTAAACAGGGAATCCTTTCCCCATTGCTTGTTTTTGTCAGGTCTGTCAAAGATCAGATGGCTGTAGTTGTGTGGCATTCTTTCTGAGGCCTCTGTTCTGTTCCATTGGTCTATATCTCTGTTTAGGTACCAGTACTATGCTGTTTTGATTACTGTAGCCTTGTAATATACTTTGAAGTCAGGTATCATGATGCCTCCAGCTTGGTTTTATTTGCTTAGGATTGTCTTGGCTATGCAGGCTCTTTTTTGGTTCCTTATGAAGTTTAAGGTGTTTTTTTTTTCTCCAATTCTGTGAAGAAAGTCACTGGTAGCTTGATGAGGATAGCATTGAATCTATAAATAACTTTGGGCAACATGGCTATTTTCATGATATTGATTCTTCCTGAGCATGGAATGCTTTTCCATCTCTTTGTGTCCTCTCTTATTTCCTTGAGCAATGGTTTGTAGTTCTCTTTAAAGAGGTCCTTCACATCGTTGTTAGTTGTATTCCTAGGTATTTTATTCTCTTTCTAGCAATTGTGAATGGGAATTCGCTCATGATTTGGCTCTCTGTTGGTCTATTATTGCTGTATAGTAATGCTTGCAATTTTTGCACATTGATTTTGTATCCTGAGACTTTGCTGAAGTTGCTTATCAGCTTAAGGAGATTTTGGGCTGAGACGATGGGATTTTCTAAATACACAATCATGTCATCTACAAACAGGGATAATTTGACATCTTCTCTTCCTATTCAAACGCACTTTATTTCTTTCTCTTGCCTGATTGCCCTGGCCAGAACTTCCAATACTATATTGAATAGGAGTGGTGAGAGAGGGCATGCTTGTCTTGTGCCAGTTTTCAAAGGGAATGCTTTCAGTTTTTGCTCATTCAGTATGATATTGTCTGCGGGTTTGTCATAAATAGCTCTTACTATTTGAGATATGATCCATCGACACCTAGTTTACCGAGAGTTTTTAGTATAAAGGGCTGTTGAATTTTGTCGAAGGCCATCTCTGTATCTATCTAGATAATCATGTGGTTTTTGTCTTTGGTTACGTTTATGTGATGGATTATGTTTATAGATTTGCAGATGTTGAACCAGCCTTGCATCCCAGGGATGAAGCCGACTTGATAGTGATGGATAAGCTTTTTGATGTGCTGTTGGATTCAGTTTGCCAGTATTTTATTGAAAATTTTTGCATCAATGTTGATCATAGATATTGGCCTGACATTTTCTTTTTTAGTTGCATCTCTGCCAGCTTTTGATATCAGGATGATGTTGGTCTCATAAAATGAGTTAAGGAGGATTCCCTCTTTTTATATTGTTTGAAATAGTTTCAGAAGGAGTGCTACCAGCTCCTCTTTGTATGTCTGGTAGAATTCAGCTGTGAACCTATCTGGACCTGGGCTTTTTTTGGTTGGTAGGCTATTAATTGCTACCTCAACTTCAGCCCTTGTTATTGGTTGTCTACTCAGGGTTTCGACTTCTTCCTGGTTTAGTCTTGGGTGGGTGTAAATGTCCAGGAATTTATCCATTTCTTCTAGATTTACTGGTTTATGTGCATAGAGGTGTTTGAAGTAATATCTAATGGTAGTTTGTATTTCTTTGGGATTGGTGTTTGAAGTAATTTCTGATGGTAGTTTGTATTTCTGTGGGATAGCTCCTTTATCATTTTTATTGCATCTATTTGAATCTTTTTTTTTTTATTAGTCTAGCTATTGGTCTATTTTGTTGATCTTTTCAAAAAACAAGCTCCTGGATTTATTGATTTTTTGAAAGGTTTTTGCATCTCTATCTCTTTCAGTTCTGCTCTGCTCTTAATTATTTCTTATCTTCTGCTAGCTTTTGAATTTGTTTGATCTTGCTCCTCTAATTCTTTCACTTGTGACATTAGGGTATCAACTTTAGATCTTTCCTCACTTCTCACGTGGGCATTTAGTGCTATAAATTTCCTTCTAGACACTGCTTTAAATGTGTCCCAGGGATTCTGGTACGCTGTGTCTTCATTCTCATTGGTTTCAAAGAACATCATTATTTCTGCCTTTATTTCATTAGTTATGCAGTAGTCATTCAGGAGCAAGTTATTTAGATTCGATGTAGTTATGGAGTTTTGTGAGTTTCTTAATCCTGAGTTCTAATTTGATTGCACTGTGGTCTGAGACACTGGTTGTTAGGACTTTTGTTATTTTGCATTTGCTGAGGAGGGATTTACTTCCAATTATGTGGTCAATATTAGAATAAGTGTGATGTGGTGCTGAGAAGAATGTATATTCTGTGTGTTTGGGGTGGAGAGTTCTGTAGATGTCTATTAGGTCTGCTTGGTCCCGATCTGAATTCAAGTCCTATATAACCTTTTTAATTTTCTGTCTCATTCATCTGTCTAGTATTGACAGTGGGGTGTTAAAGTCTCCCACTATCACTGTATGGGAGTCTAAGTTTCTTTGTAGGTCATTAAGAACTTGTTTTATGTATCTGGGTGCTCCTGTATTGGATGCATATATGTTTAGGATAGTTAGATCTTCTTGTTGCATTATCCCTTTACCGTTATGTAATGCCCTTCTTTGTCTCTTTTGATCTTTGTTGGTTTAAAGTCTGTTTTATCAGAGACTAGGACTGCAACCCCTGCTTTTCTTTCTTTTTTTTTTTTTTGTCTCCATTTGCTTGGTAAATCTTTCTCCATCCCTTTATTTTGAGCATATGTGTGTCTTTGCATATGAGATAAGTCTCCTGAATACAGCACACTGATGGGTCTTGACTTATTATTCAATTTGCCAGTCTGTGTCTTTTTATTGGGGCATTTAGTCCATTTACATTTAAGGTTAATATTGTTATGTGTGAATTTGATCCTGCTATTTTGATGCTAGCTTATTTTGCCTGTTTGTTGATGCAGTTTCTTCATAATGTCGATGGTCTTTACAGATTGGTATGTTTTTGCAGTGGCTGGTACTGGTTGTTCCTATGTTTAGTGTTTCCTTCAGGAGCTCTTGTAAGGCAGGCCTGGTGGTGACAAAATATCAGCAGTTGCTTGTCCATAAAGAATTTTATTTCTCCTTCACTTATGAAGCTTAGTTTGGCTGGATATGAAATTCTGGGTTGAAAATTCTTTTCTTTTAGAATGTTGAATACTGGCCCCCACTCTCTTCTGGCTTGTTGGGTTTCTGCCAAGAGATCCATTGTGAGTCTCTTGGGCTTCCCTTTGTAGGTAACCTGACCTTTCTCTCTGGCTGCCCTTAGCATTTTTTCCTTTATTTCAATCCTGGTGAATCTGATGATTACACACCTTGGGGTTGCTCTTCTTGAGGAATATCTTTGTGGTGTTCTCTGTATTTCCTGTATTTGAATGTTGTCCTGCCTTGCTAGTTTGGGAAAGTTCTCTTGGATAATATCCTGAAGGGTGTTTTCTAACTTGGTTTCATTCTCCCCATCACTTTCAGGTACACCGATGAAACGCAGATTAGGTCTTTTCACATAATTCCATATTTCTTGGAGGCTTTGTTCATTTCTTTTCACTTTTTTCTCTAATCTTGCCTTCTCACTTTATTTCATTGAGCTGATCTTCAATCTCTGATATCCTTTCTTCCACTTGGTCGATTCAGGTATTGAAACTTGTGTATGCTTCACAAAATTCTTGTGCTGTGTTTTTTAGCTCCATCATGTCATTTATGTTCTTCTCCATGCTTGTTATTCTCATTAGCATTTCATCTAACCTTTTTTCAAGGTTCTTAGTTTCCTTGCATTGGGTTAGAACAATGCCCCTTTAGCTCAGAGAAGTTTGTTATTACCCACCTTCTGAAACCTGCTTCTGTCAATTTGTCACAGTCATTCTCCATCCAGTTTTGTTTCCTTGCTGGTAAGGGGTTGTGATCCCTTGGAGAAGAGGCATTTTGGCTTTTAGTGATTTCAGGCCTTTTGCACTAGTTCCTTCCCATCTTCATGGATTTATCTACCTTTGGTCTTTGAAGTTGGTGACCTTTGGATGGTGTTTCTGAGTGGACATCCTTTCTGTTGATGTTGAAGCTAATTATTTATGTTTGTTAGTTTTCCTTCTAACAGTCAGCCACTCTGCTCCTGGTCTGCTGGAGTTTGCTGGAGGTCCACTCTAGACCCTGCTTGCCTGGGTATCACCCGCAGGGGCTGCAGAACAGCAAAGATTGCTGCCAGTTCCTTCCTCTGGCAGCTTTGTCACAAAAGGGGGCTTCGTAAGTCCCTGACAGGCTGCTGTCTTTTTTTTTCAGAGATGACCTGCGCGGTAAGAAGGCAATCTACTTGACAGTCTGCCTGCAGAGGTCTTGCTGAGCTGCAGTGCTGGAGTCTGCCAAGCTGCTGTGTAAACTTCCAGGTGGCTTTGTTTTCACAGGCAATGTTAAAACCACCTCCTGGAACCTCAGCAATGGCTGGCGCCCCTTCCGCCACCAAGCTGGAATGTCCCAGGTTGAGCCCAGACTGCTGTGCTGGCTGTGAAAATCAAGCCAGTGGATTTTAGCTTGTCGCTCTTTGTGGGGGTGGGACCGCAGAGCCAGTTCACTTGGCTCCCTGGCTTCAGCCCCTTTTTTGGGGGAATGAGCAGTTCTGTCACACTGGCTTTCCAGATGCCACTCAACTAAAATGACTGCCCAGTTTTCTGCTGGAAACTCAGGATACTGGTATTGTAGGCACCTGAGGGAATCCCCTGATCTGTGAGGGAATAGTGCAGCATCTGAGCTGGAGTGCCAGAGTGTCCGGAGAAGTCCCTTATGGCTTCCGTTGGCTGGGAGAGAGAGTTTTCCAGCTCCTTGTGCCTCCAGGTGAGGTGGTGCCCCACCCTGCTTCACGTTGCCCACCTTTGGCCATTCCCACTGCCCAACCAGTCCTAATGAGATGAACTTGGTACCTAGTTGGAAATGCAGAGATCACTTGTCTTCTGGCACGCTCTGGCTGGGAACTATAGACAAGAACTGTTCCTAGTTGGCCATCTTGGCAGAAGTGCAGCTATTTTAATTAGATATATGCTTGATGAAAAATCACTTTGGAATTTTCTAGTGGTAGGAAGAGGTAAAATTATATATGTGTATAGTATAGACATATGCTGACCAGGAATCTCCTGGCCTTTGGAGCCATGGCTAAATTTGATGTGACTTGACATTTCACAATCTTGTAGCAATCCATAGTTCTACAATGTAAATTCTGTGAATTCTAGGAAATCATTTCTATTTTTCTGTGTCTTGGCACTCTTACATCAGTAAGCATCTGCTGCCTCTATTCCACCACAAATCAATCTAGGTGTAAATTCCAGCCTTGTCACCAATTCCTTTAAATAAATTAATTCAATAATTTCATCGAAAGTTTTTTTTTTTTTTGCCCCTGGGCAAAGTGTTTTTGGATATGATTATATCACATAGCTTATAGTGTTTCCCATCTCACAAATTCAATCATCACTTTCATTTCTATTTTCCACCCTAAATTATTACAGAAAGAAGAAAACTCTTCCCCTCCTATGCCTAAAACTACTAGGGTCCTCCTTTCTACCACACACTTCTATTGGGATCTCCCTTTTCACTACACTTGCTTAAATAAATATATTCCTTTTCTAAAAGGAATTCAACTGACTAGGTTTGATCTCTGTTTAACGAGATTGTCATGTTATATTCTCCTACTTATATCTTTCATATATGTTTTCCACTATATTATTAAATGCTTATCAATCCAATGTCTGGTATTAATATTATGAAAATACACTAAGTAATTGAGAATTTTTTCTCCTTACATTTAGGCCTCTGACTTTCTTGACCAAAATAATATAGGGTAAAAATGACAGTATGCCAAAAGCTTGATTTATTATAAATAAGTAAAAGCTCTTGTATCCATGTCTAATCTCATTATAAACATAGATGCACAAATACTGTAGACAGTGAAGAGACACATCCTGAGCCAGATTTAGACTTCAGTGAAATTTATTAAATACACCCAAACATTTGAGAGTAGTGTTGGTTTATTTTTTAAAGGCTTGAATTAACCAAAAGTTGTCCTGAACTTTTCCGTTATAGAACCAAATCTCATAAATGAGATGGATTAAGTAACATGGTTTCACAAAATGTCATTTGATTTTGAGTGATCAGCAAAAGGAAAAATATGGTTTCCTATTTGTATTTTTAGTTGCAATTATTTTCTGCTATTTATTTTGCTTTTAATGCTAATTTAGAATTTTAAAATATCAAGTAATACATTCTCACTGTAAAAAGGTCCAATGAGGACTGAGGATAACTCAGTCTAAGAAGAATGAGAATTTTCCTCTGTCCCCATCTTTTCCAAACAGAATTAACAGCTGTTAAAACTTTGGTGTAGATTCTGCTAGTTTTTTTCTTTTTCCATATTTGCATAAAAAAACATGGGAAAATACAATTCATGTCTTAGACTGTATTAAGAATATACTTTGAATGTTATTTTCTTTATCAGATTTCATTGGTTTTATATGCCTATTTATTTTCATACTGAAGGATGTTTAAGTTATCTAAAATGTGTTGATTTTAGTGTACCTGCTACAAGGCATATCATGGCACAAATGCCTTGTGTACATATGTGCAAGAATTTCCATATGACTGAATCCTAGGAGCAAGTTTGCTGTGTCAAAAATAATACCCATTTAAAAATATAATTGATACCACACAATTGTGTTTGGGGAAAAAAGAGGAGAAAGTGAAATTTACCAATTTAGATTTGAATTTGCCAATTTAGAGGATTTTGCTTTACCTTTCCCTCAGGGTCCTATATGATGATTTGAGGTACTACATACTCTGATTTTGTCTCTTTTAAAAATTTTGAATGTTCTGTTTATCATTGGCTCTTTTGCACTAATTTTTATTTTTATAATATTTTTTAATTAAAATGTAATTTATCTTGATTATTAAGGTATTACTTTGATTATCAAATGTTATATATCTTTATTATGTTCCTTAGTTTTACTTGTTTTTGAGCTTTATAATAATATTGATAACATTTCAAATAGTCTTCTATGACGAACTTCATATTTTTCAATACAAATACTAAAATTATACTAACACTATTTATCCATTTTATTGCTATAGCATTTCATTGTGTGAATAATATACCACAAGTTATTTTTTCATTCTTAATGCCTATCCATCTGTTTTTCCCAGGCTTTTTGCTACTATGGACAAGGCTTCTAATTATCAATGTGCAGGTGTCTTATGAAGATATGTAGCTGAGTAGAGAATTTGTGAGTTATAGGGAAAAGATGCAAGAAAGTTCAAATTCTTAAGATAAATTATTTTCCAATGTGATTGCACAATAATAAACATAAAGTCTTAGTTTGAATGTAACTGAATGTATTCTTTTATGGATGGTATATTTATTTTGCCTGAGTCTAGCTGTGGCATATTGCATTTTCCAAAAATAAATACAATTCCCATCCCAAATATACTTCTGTAATGTAGTCTCACCTCTCTTCCATCTAGAAGTAGAATATAATTCTCCTGTCCTTTTATCTAGGTTGGACTCAGTGGCTTTCTGAGCAGAAGTGATGTTTTGAGGCTTCTGTGGTTAGGACATAGGATGAGCTTCTTAGAATAGTTCTACTTTGGTTACTCCTGCTAAGATACTAGCCAGCAGGCAGGCTGTGAGAAGTCCAAGTCACAAAGAGAAACCATCTGTAGAGATTCTGAGAGGGAAATAGCTTCACATGAGCTTCCCAACAACACCAGACAGACTGCTATCCATGTGAGTGAGCCATGTTGGATGTCCAGCTCAGTCAAGCTTTTGGACAACTCCATCCCATTCGCTATAAGTACATAAAAGACCTCAAGTGAGTACTACCCAACTGTTTTAAATCACTAAATTTTGAAGTAGTTTGTTATATAGAAAAGGAATATTAACTTAAATACAAAATATATTTGCTTTATAATCCTCTAATAGTTAACATTTAAAAAATATAGCCCATTCCATGATCCATCTGTAGTTAATTATTTTTTTGCTTTTTGCCTTTAAAATTTTTTTAACTGACAAAAAATTGTATATATTTCTCATGTAGTTGATTTTTGTGCATGATGAAGTCACAGACAGATCCAATTTTATAACCTGTAAGGTTGACAATATAAAACCAAGTTTCATCTAAAACTATTTTTTACATAGTGGTTGTTTTTCAAATCCATTAACTTAATTTTGGGCTTGTGGCTTCATAGACTTTTAGGTTTGTACAAAAAAGTAAATGAATAACTCATAGCAAATTTCATAAAATCTAATTCATTTTACATAAAACAGATGAGATTAGTCACAATTATGTAAATAAATATATTATTAAGGAAGCAGGGATTAAAAGTTAAATACAGCCTCATTAGGGTCAAATAAATTAGGTTTAAATCTCATCTTCGCAAATTTACTGAACTACTTCATCTCTCTAAAAAAAAAGCAATTAAACTCATAGTTCAGCATTTTTGTGATAATGAAATAAAAAAATTATTTAAGATTTCTTAGCATTAGAAACTGGCATAAATTTTCAGCAAGTGGCATCCCTCTTGAAACACAAAAGACAGAATACAAACTTTATGTAATATATGAAGAAATATGTTGGATTTGAATCTATACATACAGTTACCTGATGTGTCTCTGAAATGGAGCCTTGCATTTTCATGAAATATTTAGAGTTAAAGAATATCTATATTACTTTATGAGACTTAATGTATTTCTAGATCATTTTTATATACAATATGTAAGATTTTTTAATTCATTTTTCTATTTTGTAAATTACCAAAATAGACATGTTCTTTTGGGAAAAAAAATGCTTCCCCATAAAGAACAATAATAAAGAATATTGGAATGCATACTTTGAAAACTTATCTATTTTTCTATATTTGCAATAATATACAGCAAAACTATTTTTTTTTTTACTGTAGTTTGATTTACAGCTATGGCTAATTTGTTCAGGTACATAAGGATGTTTATGAAAAAGATATTTTTCTCAGGATCTCATATTCTGTTATAGACAACTTTGGTATGTTTTACGTATTGGCCTAGGTATAGTTCTTTAACTTCTTAATGTGAAATTTAAGCTACTACCCTAGTTTAATAGATAAAATTTTCTAGCATTTTTAGGTTTGTAGAAAAATTGTCAAAAATAGACAGAATGTTTCATTTACATGTGGAAACTAAAAATTAAGACAATTGAACTCATGGAATTAGAGAGCAGAGTACTGGTTATCAGAGTCTGGGAAGGGGGTGGGAGGGAAGTAGGATGGTTAACGGGTGAAAAAATAGAATAAATAAGATCTAGTATTTGATAGCACAACAGTGTGAATATAGTCAACAGTAATTTATTATACATTTTAAAACAACTGAAAGAGTAGAGTTGAAATGTCCCTAAAACAAATGATAAATTCTTGAGTTAATGGACATCACAAATACCTTATGGAAATATTACACATTATATGTCTGTATTAACAAATCACATGTACAACATAAATATATACTTGTAAGTACCCAAATAATTTAAAGTAAAAACTTTTTTAAAAAGTACAGAGAATTTACAAATCTTCCTCATTCCCCACTACAGTTTCCCCTATTATTAACATCTTGGATTAGTGTGGTACATTTGTTAGAATTCATGAGGCAATACTGATATATTACAAAGAACTATAATGAAAGCTTATAGTTTATATTAGGATTTACTTTGTGTTGCACCTTCTATGGATTTGGATAAATATGTAATGACGTATCCACAATTATAGCATTACACAGAATACTTGCACTGCCTTAAAAATCACTTGCTCCACATTTTCATCCTTCCCTTCTGCCAAACCACAGGCAACCATTGATCTTTTTACTGTCTTCATAGTTTTTCCTTTCCCAGAATGTCATATAGTTGGAACTATCTAGTCTTTTCATATTGGCTTCTTTTACTTAAAAATACACATTTAATGTTCTATCATCTTTTTGATGGCTTATTAGCTCATTTCTTTTTATCATTGGATAATATGCCATTGTGTAGGTGTACCACAGTTTGTCTGTGTACCTGCTGAAAGGCAACTTGACTGCTTCCAAGTTTTGCCAATTCTGAATAAAGCTATCATAAACATTCTTATGCAGCTCTTATGTGAACATAGATTTTTTTCAACTCATTTGGGTAAATAGCAATGAGTGTAAATTCTAAATAATATGGTAAGAATATGTTTAGCTTTGTAAGAAATTGCCAAACGCCCACACAAAGTGACTGTACCATTTTGCATTCCCATCAACAATGAATAACAGTTCTCATTGCTCCAGTTCCTAGCCAGTATTTGGTGTTGTCAGTGTTTTGGATTTTAGCCCTTCTAATAGCTGTGTAATGACATATCATTGTTGTTTTAATTTACAATCCTCTAATGACATATGATACTGAATATTTTTTCATGTATGTACTTGCCATCTGTATATCTTCCTTGAGGAAGTATTCAGATTTTTTGCTCATTTACTAATTCAGTTGTTTGTTTTCTTATTGTTGAGTTATTAGGGGTTTTTTTGTAAATTTGGGATACCAGACCTTTATCAGGTATGCATTTTGCAAATATTTTCTCCCTATTTGTAACTTGTGCCTACGTCATCTTAACAATATACTGCAAAGATAAAAAGTTTTTAATTTTTGTGAAATCTGTTATCAATTTTTCCCTTCATAGATTGTGCTTTTGGCATTAAATCCAAAGTCATCAACAAACCCAAAGTCATCTAGATTGTCTTCTATATTATCTACATGAGTTTTATAGTTTGTGCTTTACATTTAGGTCTATGATACATTTTGAGTAAATTTTTATAAAATATGTAAAATCTATGTCTAGATTTCTTCTTTACGTGGAATTCCAGATGTTTCAGCACATTTGTTGAAAATATTGTCCTTTCTCCATCCAATTGCCTTTGCTCTAGTGTTAATAATCACTTGAATACACTTGAGTGAATCTAATTCTGGGCTCTCTATTCTATTTATCTATTTATCTGTTCTTTATTCAATACTGTATCCTCCAGGTTACAGTACTGTCTTCAAGTCACATAATGTCAATCTTCTGACTTTGTTCTTGTCCTTCAATATTGTGTTGGCGATTATGAATCTTTTTCCTTTCTATATGAGTTTTAGAAGTAATTGGCTGAAACACATGAAATAACTACTGGGATTTTGATTAGGATTTTGTCAAATCTATAAAGTGAGAAAGAACTGACATCATTAAAATATTCATACTTCCTGTCGATGTACATTGAACATCTCTCCACTTAGATTGTTTAAAAATTATTAGAATTTTATAGTTTTTCTTATGTAGAACATGTAATTCTTTCTTAGATTTATATTTAAGTATTTTATATTTTCTGTGCTAATTTAAATGGTATTTTGTTTTTAATTCCAAATCCCAATCATTTACTGCGAGTATTTAAGATAAATGATTAACTTTTGTCAATTATTCTTGTATCCTGCTGATTTGCTAGAATTACTTATCAGTGTCAAAAGTTTCTGTTGTAAATTCTCTGAGATTTTCAACATGGAAATCATGTCATCTATAAACAAAGACAATTTTATTGCTTCCTTTTAATCTGTATTCCATTTATTACATTTTCTTGTCTTATTGTGTTAGCTACGATGTCCAGTGTGATGATGAAGAGGAGTGGTGAGAGGGGACATCTTTACCTTCTTCCTAATTTTAGTAGGAAGGCATCTAATCTTTCACTATTACATATGATATTGGTTGTAGGTGTGTTGTAGATATTCTTCATGAAGTTTATAAATTTCCCCTCTAAAACTCCTAGTTTATAGAGCGTTTTTAAAAATCATAAATGGGTGCTGGAATTTGTCAAATGCTTGTTCTGCATCTATTGGTATGCTCATATAATTTTCCTTCTTTAGCCTGTTCATATGACAAATTACACTATTTGATTTTTGAATGGTGAACTTCCTTTGAATACCTGGAATAAATCCTACTTAGTCATGGTATATAATTTTTGTAAATTGCTGGATTCAACTTGTCAGTATTTCATTGAGAACTTTTGCATCTATGTTCATGAGAAATAATGTTTTGTAGATTTTCTTTCTCGTAATGTCTTCTTCAGGTTTGAGTATTAAGATAATGTTGATCACATGAAATGAGTTAGGAAGTATTCACCCTGCTTCTAGTTTTTTGAAAGAGATTGTAGAGAATTGGTATAATTTCTTTTAAATGTTTCTTACAGTTCAACAATAAACTCAATCTGGAGCTGTTGCTTTGAAAGATTTTAGAAAGCTATTAATTTGTAATTCCTGTTTTAATAGATTTAAGACTATTCAGATTATTTCTTTTTTGTGTATGAATTTTGGTAAATTGTCTTTTTTGCAAAAAGAATATAGAATTTTTCACAGTATACCTTTATTTCTCTTTTAATATTCATGGAATTAAAAGTGATGATGACTTATTTATTCCTGATACTGGTAGTTTGCATCATTTTTCTTGGTTACTCTAGTTTATCAATATTTTTTTAAATACATCTTTAAACCTGGCTTTTGGTCATGTTTATTTTCATTATTGATTTTCTGTTTTTGTTGCTCTCTGCTCTAACTTCTATTATTTATTTCCTTCTGCTTGCTTTACACCTCTTTCTAGTTTCCTAAAGTGAAAGGATACTGGTGTTAGATTTTTCTTATTTTCTAAGCACCAATTTTGCTGCATGACACAAATTTTGAGAGTTGTATATTTATTTGTTTTCAAATATTTTAAAATTTAATCTTAGAAATTATACATGGAACAAAAAATTTTCAAATGTTTAATCTTCAGGTATTTTCTTGTGTTCCAGCTACATTTCTGGCTATAATTTTCAGTGTAATTCCACTGTGGTTTAAAAGATAGTTTGTATGATTTCTATTCTTTTAGATGTGTTGATATGTTTTATGTTCCCAAATATGTTCTATTTGGTAAATGTTCTGTGTGAGCTTCAGAAGAATATGTAACATGTATGGTTTTGGATAAAGCATCTCATAAAGGTTAATTAGGTCCAGTTGATTGATGGTGCTATTTAGTTCAACTATATCGTTACTTTTTTATGCTTGCTAGATCTGTCAGTTACAGAGGGATGTTAAACTTTCCAACTTTAAAAGTAAAGTTGTCAAATTTTCTTTGCAGTTCTACAGTTTATCCTTACATATTTTGTTATTTTGATGTTAGGGGCATGCACATTAAGGATTGCTATATTTTATTGAAGTATGGGGCTCTTAATCATTATATAATGCCCCAATTTTTCTCTGATAATTTTTCTTGCTCTGAAGTCTGCTCTTACAGAAATTAATATGGCAAATCTAAATTTCTTTTTATTTGTATTAGTGTGGTATATCCTTCTCAAGCACTTTACTATCTGTCTCTTTTATTTAAAGTAGATTTCTTGTAGACAACATGTTATTGATTCTTGTTTCTTGACTCACTTTGATAACCTCTCATTTAATTGGTATTTTTAGATGATTGACATTTAAAGTTACTAGTATAGTTAGATTAATAATACCATATTTGTTAGTGTTTTCCGTTCATTGCCTTTGTGGGGCTTTTTTTGTTAGTTTGCTTGTGTGTTTTACACTTTTTTTCTGCTTTCTCTGGTTTTAATCAAGCATTTCCTATAATTCTATCTCCTTTGTTATCATAGTTATTACATTTCTTTTTTTATGATTTTTAATGATTGCTCTAGCGTTTGCAGTATTGCAGTATACATTTACAACTTATTTAAACCCATTTTCCAATAACACTGTACTACTTCATGAGTAATGAAAGCATGTTATAATATAGTAGCTCTAATTTTTTCTCTTACGTCCTTACTGCCATTTCACTTCACATATTCATAGCCAAAATCAGAATATATGATGTTATTATTATTTTGACAAGTCTGTAATCTGTTAGATTAAAAACAAAAAAGAAAAGTCTATTATACCTTCACTTATTCTTTCTGATGTTTTTTTGTATCTTAACATAGATCTGAGATTCTGAACTATATAATTTTTTTTTTCTCTGAAGAACTCTAACATTTCTTGCAAGGCAGGTCTATTGGCAACAAATGCCCATAGTTGATTTGTTTTGTGAGGTTTTTTTTGTTGTTTCTTTTTCACTTTTGAAGAATAATTTCACTGGATACAGAATCCTATGTTTGTAGTTTTTTCTTTTTCTTTGAACACTATAAATATTTCATTCTATCCTCTTCTTGCTTGTATGCTTTCTGAAAAATGGGATGGAGCATTTATCTTTGCTTTCTATAGGTAAGCTGTTTATTTCTTCTGACTTCTTTACAACTTTTATCTTTGATTTCCTTTAGTTTGAATATGATGTGCCTAAGTGTAGACTTTTTGTATTTATCCTACTTGGTGTTCCATTGTTCATTTCAGAAAATTCTCTGCCCTATAACTTCAAACATTTCCTCTATTTCTTTATCTATTTCTTCTACTTCTGGTATTCCAATTATACATATATTATAACTTTTGTGGTTGTCCCACAGTTTTGGAATATTTTGTTTCATCCTTTTTATTGAAGAGAGAAAAGTTCTCTTTGCATTTCATTTATAAAAGTTTCTATTGACATTTGCTCAAGCTCACCGATTCTTTTCTTAGTCATATCCAGTCTATTGATGATTTATTCAAATTTCTGGTACAGTATCTTTTATTTCTAGCATTTCCTTTTGATTATTTCTTGGGGTTTTACCTCTTCTTTTAGTATCCATATGTTCTTGCATATTGTTAGATTGTGTCTACTTTTTCCATTATTGCCCTTCGCCTATTAATCGTAACTGTTTTAAATTCCCATTCTGATAGTTCCAACATGACTGCCATATCTGAATCTGGTTCTAATGCTTAGTTTTTCCCTTCAAACATTGTTCTTTAAAATATATATACCTTGTAATTATTCACTGAAAGCTGGCCATAAAGTAGCAAGTAAAAGAAACTTAAGTATATATATTTTTAGTCTGAGTATGTATGTTTATTCAGTTAGGAGTTAGCTTGTATTTACTGTTTGCTATAGATGTGGTGTCGGAGGCTAATTTTCTCTGATGCTTTTATTTTTGTCTTTTGTAGTAGTTTTTCAATAGACTCTTAAATAATGTTTGACATTTTTCAATTCCTTCATTTGTATTATCCTATTATTTCAAATAAATTTTGAAGGAGCTCCATTGAGGTGATGGTAAGGTGTTGGGGGAGAATAAAATATTCTGTAAAATTATGATTAGGACTCTATTTTTAGTGAGGCTGTGTCCTTGGGCTGTGACCTTCACAAGTGCTTCTCACTTTTACATTCTTTTATTTTTCTACTAAGGTGAGGCAGAAAGACTTCACTTAGTTGGAGCTGGGCATTTCCTTTTTGCCATGTAGAAGACAAGAGTGAGCTAGAGTTGTATGTTTCCATTCATACAGTTTGCTTAGGCTCTGGTAAAACACCACTTAGGCTCTGGTAAAATAGTTTGCCTTCTGGGCAGGTTTCATTAAGGAGAACATAATATTCTAAACATATTTTTAAATAGCCACTTTTTCCTTTCCTTTGCTGGAAATACTAGGTGTTTGCTTTTTGTTTTTCTGATTTGCACTGTGAGAATGTGGTAGAGCTCCTAGAAGGAAACTTTAGAAAAGTGTGGAGGCTTCCTATGACTGAGTCTCCTTGGAGTTTTAACACTTCAGCTTGTCTACCTTTATCCTCTAGCAATTCAATTACAAGTTTAAGTTTTCTTAACTATGTGCTCATTCCAACAATAGTTTCTGTTCCTCAACCTTTACCCCAATAAGCTATGGTTCCCTATAAATTCCTGTCTGTCTCTCCAATTTGATGGACAATAGTTTGCTCTGTGATTTCATTTGTATAAAGAATCCTAAAGGAATTGCTGATTTTCAGTTCATTTAACCTTTTAATATTGTTGCAAAGATGCAAGTGAGGCCATTTAAGGTCATTATATCCTTGACTAGAAATTAGAATGCTACTATTTTTTTAATCAGTTAAAATTTTTATTTATTTCTCAACTTTTAAGTTCAGGGGTACAACCGGCAGGATGTGCAGATTGGCTACATAGGTAAACATGCTCCATGGTGGTTTACTGCACAGATCATCCCATAACCCAGGTATTAACCCCAGCATCCATTAGCTATTCTTCCTGATGCTCCCCAGCCTCCCAACGCCCCACTGGTGCCCAGTGTGTGTTGTTTCCCCTCCATGTGACTGTGTGTTCTCATCAGTCAGCTCCCACTTATAAATGATAACCTGAGATGTTTGGTTTTGTTTCTGCGTGAGTTTGCTGACTATAATGGCTTCCACCTCCATCCATGTACCTGCAAAGACAAGCCCTTGTTCCTTTTTGTGACTGCATTGTATTCCATAGTGTATATGTACCACTTTTTCTTGATCCAGTCTGTCACTGATGGTCATTTAGGTTGATTCAATAACTTTGCATTGTAAATAGTGCTGTAATGAACACACGTATGCATGTATCTTAATAGAATGATTTATATTCCTTTGGGTGTATACTCTGCAGAGGGCTTTCTGAGTCAAATGATATTTCTGCCTCTAGATCTTTCAGAAATGGCTACATTGTCTTCTCCAATGGTTGAACTAATTTATACTCCCACCAACAGTGTAAAGGTGTTACTTTTTCTCCACAACCTCACCAGCATCTTGTTTTTTGACTTTTTAATAGTAGCCATTCTGATTGATATGAGATGGTATCTCATTGTGGTTTTGATTTAGATTTCTCTAATGATTAGTGATGTTGAGCTCTTTTTCATATGATTATTGGTCACATGTGTGTCTTCTTTTGAGAAGTGTTTTTTCATATCCTTTGCCACTTTGTAATGGTGTTGTTTGCTTTTTTCTCATAAATTTAAGTTTCTTGCAGATTCTGGATATTAGACCTTTGTCAGATGGATAGACTGCATTCTATAGGGAGTCTGTTCACTCTGATGATTATATCTTTTGCAGTGCAGAAGTCCCTTAGTTTAATTAAATCCCATTTGTCAATTTTTGCTTTTGTTCCAATTGCTTTTAGTATTTTTGTCATGAAATCTTTGCCTATGCCTATATCCTAAATATATTACCTACATTTTCTTCTAGGATTTTTATAGTTTTGGGTTTTATATTTAAGTCTTTAATCCATCTTGAGTTAAATAATTTTGTGTATGGTTTAAGGAAGGGGTCCAGTTTCAATTTTCTACATATGGGCTAGCCAGTTCTCTCAGCAACATTTATTAAATAGGGAATCCTTTCCCCGTTGTTTGTTTTTGTCCAGTTTGTCAAAGATCAGATGATTGTGGGTGTGCGGTCTTCTTTCTGGGTTCTCTATTCTGTTCCATTGGTCTATGTGTTGGTTTTTGTGCCAGTACCATGCTGTGTTGGTTACTATAGCCTTGTAATATAGTTTGAAATTGGGTAGTGTGCTGCCTCCAGCTTTGTTCCTTTTGCTTTTACAAAACCTTTTAGTTTTAGATAATGGAAGAACACATGCAGTTATAATAAATAATGCAGCGATAGTTTCCTTCAATAATAGTATCTTGCAAAACTATAGGATAATATTACCACCAATATATTGACTTTGATACAATCCACTGATCTTGTTCAAATTTCTTCAGTTTTACTTGTATCAATTTGTATTTGTGTGTAAGTTTTCATAGTTCTATGCAATTTTATCACCTACATCAGTTAATATATACACCACTTGGTTAAGATCACAGTACTTTCAACATCAGGAGAATTCTTCCTGTTCCATTCATGACCACACCCATTTTCTTCTCACCCTATCCCATTCTTAACTCTGCAAATGATTCATTGGTCTCCATTTCTATAGGTACAATGTTTTTTTTGTTACATTGAATTTGTATTTTGTACCCAAGCCAAACAATATTAGAATATTGGGAAGCATATTCTCCTTCCATGCCCTCATTTTATAAAGAGCAAAATTAAATTTCATTATACATATATGTTTTATGTATTATGTGAAAAGAAGGGACACAGACTTCAAATTGGTTGCCAGTCTAACAAATATCATGAGTTAATTCTGAGATAAAAGTCAGCCATGCCAGGCGCAGTGGCTCACGCCTGTAATCCCAGCATTTTGGGAGGCCAAGACAAGCAAATAACTAACTTGAGCACAGGAGTTTGAGACCTGGCCAACATGGTGAAACCCTGACTGTACTAAAAATACAAACATTAGCCAGGTATGATGGCCATGCCTATAGTCCCAGCTACTTGGGAGGCTAAGACAGGAGAATCACTTGAACCCAGGAGGCGGAGGTTGCAGTGAGCGGAGATTGCGCCACTGGACTACAGCCTGGGTGACAGAGTGAGACTGTCTCACAAGAGGAAGGGAGGGAAAGAGAAAAGAAAAGAAAGAGAGAGGAAGTGGGAGGAGGGAAGGCAGGAAGGAAATCAGCTGGTGACATTTATTGTCATGAAATTCCTTCTCATCACTGAATATAGAATTCTAATGGTAAGAGAAGATAGAAACTAATATCAAAATGGCCTCTCCCTATGTGTTAACAACAGAATGCCACTCTTAAATGTCTGCCAAACACAGAAGACCACTTTCTCTCTTCAAATAGGTGCCAAGATGAGAGTAGCTTTGAATGAGTGGCTCTGAAGCTCATGGATTCAGAGGATACCAGGTTAGAAATGGAATATGGTGGAGGCTATAAGACACTGGTATTTTCTTAACTGGAATTTCAATTGGTTCATGTCCTTAAAATGTAATATTACTATGTGAAATTGTTATTTTTTTCATTTTTATATTACTTTTTAAATTCAGGTGTAAAAGCCATAAAATGGTTCCTTTATAATTTCAAATAAGACTTATTCCCTTGATTTTCTTACATATTATTAAAAGTTGTTTTAGGCCAGGCATGGTGGCTCACGCCTGTAAATCCAGCACTTTGGGTGGCCAAGGGGCACAGATCACAAGGTCAGGAGTTTAAACCAGCCTGGCCAACTTAGCGAACCCTCGTCTCTACTAAAAATACAAAAACATTAGCTGGATATGGTGGTGAGTACCTGTAATCCCAGCTACTCGAGAGGCTAAGGCAGGAGAATCGCTTGAACCCAGAAGGCAGAGGTTGCAGTGAGCTGAGATCGTGCTATTGTACTCCAACCTGGTGACAGAGACTCCATCTTAAAAAAATAAAATTTGTTTTAATAGGTTACTTTAATTGGAGACATTGAGCTAGCTTTCTGCTGCATTTTGCCAAGAAAATCTTAGTGATCTGATGTATGGATTTAGTGCTGAATTGATATTTATATTGATTATCCATCCTACTTTTAAATTATGCAAAACTCCAATTAAAATATAAAAACAAAGTAGAGAAGAATTAGGTCTTTCAAAAATGCCAATCAGATAATACACTTTATTTAGAACATTCTTTCCTTCTTTTTGCATCTATATTTTGAATGTAACTGGTTATATTCCAAGAATAGACATAGATATTAAAGAGAAAATCTACTGTTAAAACATTCTCAGTAACTATTCACTAACCCTTTCCTCTGAGAGCTTAATCTGCTAAATATGCTACATGTGATACAATGTATTCTCTTGCATGCATTGACTGAGTGCCAGAAGACTGTATAGACATCGTAATTTAAATACCCAAGGGTCCTGGAAGAGATGATTTAATCAATATCTGTAACACAAAAGGTTTAGCAAAAACAAAGACATTTGAACATTGTAAAATTAGTGTAGAGGATTTAAGTTAGTACAGTTTTATCAATTCCATAAATATATCAATTTATTTACCTATCTTTCTATAATGTGTATGTTAGAGAGATAATTCACACACACACTCCTACACACGCATCCTAAAATCAGATGAAATCTAATAATAAGCAGTATCATGAGTAGCTTCTTGTTTTTAGGACTTTTTTTCCTGAGAAAAATGCCACATTTAAACATAAGAATGTGGAAAACCATTATGCATGAATATAACTGTCCTTCAACCTCATTCAATATTAGTATTAGTGGTTTATGTGTATACTTGCTTTGGAAAAAGATGGAGTAACTGGCAAGAGTATTTTCCTTGTCTGCTACTTCTCATCCCAATTTCATTTTTTTAAAATTTCTCTTTTATGAGCTCAGGTGGAGTCCACATGGGACAACCTATACATGCATTTAAAATGAAAAATGAAGTCCATGTTAAAAATAAGCATGTGATGAATCTCATATCCTTTGCCCTTATGTGGATGATAGAAATAATTACTTCTAGATATATCATTGCACTGGGCACAGTTGGCACACAGGAGTTGGCCAGGTGTTAGATGTGATAGGAAATGCACTGCCTGATTAGACGGACTAGAGTCCAAGTGCAAAAACATTCTGTCTTAAATGAGATGAGGGACAGAAATTTAAAGATGCCATTTAATTTTTCATCTGTGGCCAACACATGCCAGTGTTTCAAGATGATTTTGTTAATCACATGGGACTATTCAATGCACATGGTAATGAAAAGATTGAAAAAACATGTTCTAACAAGGCAAACACTGTTCTACTCAGTTTCATTGCAATTATTTTAGTTTGAGTTTTTTGTTAAAAATTTTTAATTTCTCTTTATGACTGCATAAATGTATTTTTCTTTGTTTTTTTTTCTACTCAGGTTTTATCTCACTGTGTCTTTTTTATTGTTATAATTCAGTCCTACTCTGAGGCTGCTGTGGGCACAATAATACCTAGAAAGTTGTCCTGAAGCTCAGTGTTCTTAGCAAAGAAGTTGAAGATCTTTTCCAAAAACATATACATAAGATTATGTAATTTTCATTCTTAATTTTCAATTATTTACTGATTTTTGA
>PVKP010038200.1:0-21069 GCA_004027715.1 Plecturocebus donacophilus
TTTTTTTTTTTTTTTTTTTTTTGAGACAGAGTCTTGCTCTGTCGCCAGGCTGGAGTGCAGTGGCGCAATCTTGGCTCACTGCAACCTCCGCCTCCTGAGTTCAAGCGATTATCCTGCCTCAACCTCCTGAGTAGCTGGGACTACAGGCACGTGTCACCAGGCCCAGCTAATTTTTATATTTTTAGTAGAGACGGAGTTTTACCATGCTGGCCAGGATGGTCTCCATCTCTTGACCTTGTGATCCTCCCACCTTGGTCTCCCAAAGTTGGGATTACAGATGTGAGCCACCAAGCCCAGCTGAAGCTCCTTAGTTTTATATCTTTGTGCTGAACTCAGGATTGCGTACTATACAAAGACTAAAGTTTTCTGCCTTTTCTAATATCACACCCATTCTCCTGGCCTCAACTTACCAAATCTGTGTCTTGAAAGAGCAAGTAGTGATGGTTGACAGTTTCAGTATAAGTTCGAGCCTTGGGAGGGTTAGGGACCCCAGATGAAGCAGAAGAATGGTCTGGACCTTCAGGACTGTCCTGATATGGTATCAGATCTGCTTTATATATAGGCTGAAAGGAGACCATGAAATTAGGTTCTATAATACTAATGACAGAATAAAAGCAGAGAGAGGAAACTGGTTTGGGCAGGAAAGACTTAAAGATGGAAGAAAGTATGCTCAGATGCAGTAGGGCAGGGAAGATTATACACAAATCTGTGCTAAGACTTTCTGGGATAGTATTAGGGCTGGGAGACCTGGCACTAATTTGTACTCTACCAGAAATTAGGAGGGCATGTGGGTTATAGGATCCAACAGCTGCTGTTAGGTGTTCATATACGTACAAATCTTCGCTCTACAGGTCGCTTGACATTTATTGGATTCAGTGCCATATCTGGCAATATAGCAGCAATGAGCTCCCCAGATATATCTCCTGCAGCTATGGTCCCAAGCCAGTCAGATCCTGAAAGACTCTAATAGAAAGAAACAGATTTCATTCATTTATTCTTTCATTCATTCATTTATTCAGAGCTATGAACTGGTAACAACTGCAGTCTGACACACACACACACACACACACACACACAGTTTATCATAACCCACAGCCCTGATAAGAGATACCACACACCTATCTTCTCCTTCTATCTAAAACTACTGCCTCTTCCTGACCACTAATAGTGCATAAATGAATTGTTTTCCTGTGTAATGAAGAAGAAAGAAGGGCTCACCCAAACAGTGCCTTTGCGAGGAGCAGTGAAGTAGGCTTTGAAACCAAAGTAACCAGCATCAATATAATGAATCCCACAGAGTCCATAACTGTTAAAAGAGAAATAAATTTAAACCTTCCTTTTCTTTAGATTCATTTCTTCTCCTTAACCTCTTACAGAATTTAAACCACCTCAGTGAACCAACTCTCTACCCTCCTCTCCCCACAACAATCTGGCATGCTTTGCACCCCAACCCTTAGGGCCTGTCCCCAGAGGTCCTATCTCCATCTTGCCGTACGAGGCATAGCAGTTGTCCTGAGCCACAGTGACGCCATTGTAGGGGAGCAGCCAGGCCAGCTCTGTACTCAAGAAGCGCTTGATAGAATTTATGGGTTCATAAGGTCGTCGTAAGTCCCAGAATTTGATTTTCCGGTCACTCCCCGCAGAGACAAGGAAATGGCTGTGAAAAGATGGGAGAAGGTCAAATCTGAATAAATCTGGAAGAGTCAGCCTGTCCCAATATTCACCTTCCCCCTCCAGAGATCTATTCTATACCTGTTAGCTTTGCACCATTGAAGGGTACGCACAGCCTGGTCATGAGCTAGGAAACACTGGAAGGGGTAGAGCTTTAAGGAGCCATCGGAGAGCCGTATCCGCTGCAGGGGTGAGTTAGTGGGAAGGTTCCAGAAAACCACCATGCCTGAAGTAGGGACACAATGTGTAGGTATTAAAAGCAAGTTCTCTCTTCCTTGCTCTAATTTCTTTTTCTGGGTTCCTAGGACCTTTGTCTTGTACCCTTAGATCCCAACCACTAGGAAAGGATGTGTGGATCCTGATTAGCTATCCAACACTCTCTCTAGGTTTAAAGACTCAACCTGATATTTTAACCTCAATTCTAATCAATAAAACGGCAATAGCTTTGTCAGGAATCTACAATTGAAAAATGATAGGGTGAATACACCTACTGCAGAGAATAGAATGCACCTCTCTCTACTCCCTATAAATAAAAGTTAAAAGACTTTTAAGCGTAGGCCGGGAGCAGTAGCTTATGCCTGTAATCTCAGCACTTTGGGAGGCCAAGGCAGGTGGACCACCTGAGGTCAGGAGTTTGAGACCAGCCTGGTCAACATGGTGAAACCCCTTCTCTACTAAAAATACAAAAAATTGCCCAGACATGGTGGCAGGTGCCTGTTATGCCAGCTACTCAGGAGGCTCAGGCAGGAGAATCACTTGAACCCGGGAGATGGAGACTGCAGTGAGACGAGACTGCACTATTGCACTCCAGCCTGGTGACAAGAGCAAGTCTCCATCTCAAAACAAACAAATAAAACCTCTAGGACAAGGGTTGGCAAACTACAGCCTATGACCCAAATACAGGTTGCTACCTGTTTTTCTGGAACACAGCTACACCCATTCTCGGTCTATAGTTGCTTCAATATAATGGGAGACTTAAGTAGTTCCAACAATGGCCAAACAGCCAACAAAGCCTAAAATTATTTACTATCTGGACCTTCACAGAAAATGTTTGCTAACTCTGCCCCAAGACAAAGAGAACACGAAAGAAGTCAAAAACAACACAATGTTGCTAGGTGCAGTGGCTCATGCCTATAATCCTAGCATTTTGAGGGGTAAAGGCAGGAGAAACTTTGGCCCAAGAGTTTGAGACCAGCCTCAGATAGTAAGACCCCATCTCTAAAAAATAAAATAAGGCTGGGTGCGGTGGCTCCTGCCTATAATCCCAACACTTTGGGAGGCCAAGGTGGGCACATCACCTGAGGTTGGGATTTCGAGATCAGCCTGACCAATATGCTAAAACCCCGTCTCTACTAAAAATACAACAATTAGCTGGTCTTTGGTGGCATGTGCCTGTAATTCCAGCTACTCTAGGAGGCTGAGACAGGACAATCGCTTGAACTCGGGAGGTAGAGGTTGCAGTGAGCCAAGATCATGCCATTATACTCCAGCCTGGGTCACAGAGGGGGAGACCCTGTCTCAAAAAAAAAAAAAAATTAGCTGGATGTGGTGGCGCGTGCCTGTAGTCTCAGCCACTCAAAAGGCTGAGCCACTCAGGGAATGAATGCAGCACTTATGAACCTTTCTTGAAAAAAATATGTTGACAGTGAATTATAGCCATGCAATATAAATAATTCAGCAATGGAGGGGAGACTGAGATAAATGAACTGGTAGAGGCACTCAAGCAATATGTAAGTTTAGGAATTAAGATAACAGAACAGCATCAAGTATCATGTACCTTCAAATACCACCAAAAAAAGAACATGGAGAAAGGCATGATAAAAAGGTCTGTATCAGTGCTTTATTTCCTTATCTTCCTAGCAGAAAGTCTACTTATATCTAAAAAGGACACTATCATTTAAAAATAACAGTCTAGGCTACGCATGGTAGCTCACACCTGTAACCCCAGCACTTAGGAGGCTGAGGTGGGTGGATCACTTTTAGCTCAGGCATTCAAGACCAGCCTGGGCAACATGGTGAAACCCCGTCTCTACAAAAAATAAGCCAGGCATGGTGGCTCGTGCCTGTAGTCCCAGCTACTCTAGAGCCTGATGATGGAGGATTGTTTGAGCACAGAATTCCAGGCTGCAGTAGGCCAAGCTCTTGTCAATGCACTCCAGTCTGGGTGACAGAGTGAGACCCTATCTCAAAACAAAACAAAACCTAATAACTCCAACTACTTAATGTTATTTACAATTTATAGTCTTTTTTAAATTCTTCTAAAAGTATCTTTAAGGAACTAGTGTCTGTTATAGTGAAGGAACATTCATCAGGGGCTTAGCTAATATTTCAGTTTGACTTTAGTGTCTTTTTCTTCTATAAAATTAAGATATAATTAAATTTAACAATTTTAGTATACCTTACACAGGCGGGGCGCAGTGGCTCATGCCTGTAATCCCAGCACTTTGGGAGGCCGAGGCGGGCGGATCACGAGGTCAAGAGATCGAGACCATCCTGGCCAACACGGTGAAACCCCGTCTCTACTAAAAATACAAAAATTAGCTGGGCGTGGTGGTGTGCACCTGTAGTCCCAGCTACTCAGGAGGCTGAGGTTGCAGTGAGCCGTGATTGTGCCACTGCACTCCAGCCTGGCACCTGGTGATGGAGCAAGACTCTGTCTCAAAAAAAAAAAATACCTTGCACAGTATGCTCGAACTCCTAGGCTCAAGCAATCCTCCTGCCTCAGCCTTCCAAAGTGCTGGGATTACAGGTCTTGGAGCCACCATGCCTGGCCAATCCCATTTTTATAAAACTCTTTCTTTTCTCTGATCTTTTTATCTTTATACATACATAAAGAATTGCATGAAATAATGTTCATCTTTACTTTTTAAAAAAAAAATTTCTAAGCTGGAAATAATATAGTGAAAAAAAGAAAAAAAATTTATTATTTTTAATGATGAGGTCTCAACTAGGTTGTCCAGCTGGTTTTAAACGCCTAGCCTCAAGCAATTCCCTCCCACCTTGGCCACCCAAAGTACTGGGATTACAGGCATCAGCCACCGTACCTGGCCAGCATCTATTCTTTTTTTTTTGAGACAAGATCTCACTCTGTTGCCCGGGCTGGAGTGCAGTGGTGTGATCTTGGCTCACTGCAACCTGTTTCCTGGGTTCTCATGCCTCAGCCTCCCAAGTAGCTGAGACTACAGGTGTGCGTACCACGGCGAGCTAATTTTTCTATTTTTTGATAGAGACAGGGTTTCGCCATGTTGGCCAGGCTGGTTTCAAACTCCTGACCTCAAGTGATCTGCCCACCTCAGCTTCCCAAAGTGCTACAGGTGTGAGCCATCGCACCTGGCCCAGCATCTATCTACTCTTAATTTTTTCCTGAGTAGAAATAGTTTAGTGACTTCTTTTCTATTTTTTTTTACACTGCTTATTTCTAAGTATATGCTCAGTACTGAACCAGAAAAGACACAACCAAAAAAAAAAAGCATATATAAAAAATTTAAAGAGCAATAGTTCCTTATGTTTTGTTTTTGTTTTTTTTACCATTATAGTATCCAGCAGCCAGGTGTTGGTGGGGCCTGGTAGGCATCCAGGCCAGGCTAAGGCACTGACCACACTCAGAGGGGTCTGTAGCTTGCATAGACCCCACTTGCAGGGTTGCCACACATTGTACCTGCAGGGAAAGAAGAGATGGGACTAGGGTTAGGAATACCTACACTGTTTGGAATGAAAGCTCAAATCAATGTTTAATCCAGCAGGATGAGGGTATTTTTCAGAATTATAAGGAGACTCACTGCATAATCAGCAAGATGAGGCTCTAAGAAGATAGAGCCTCAGCTAAGGTAGCAGGTTCCTCACTCACCTTATATATGGCAGGTTTCACTGCATCTGTGAAGAAAAAAGAGCAGTAACTTTTTCCTGTGGATCCCAAGGACTCAGCAGGTCTTACTCCGTCACCCAGGCTGGAGTGCAGTGGAACAATCAGGATCACTGCAGCCTCCAATTCCTAGGCTCAGGCAATCCTCCTGCCTCAGCCTCCCAAAGTGCTGGGATCATAAGTGTGAGCCACCATGCCTAGCCAGGCTTTGCTTTTTTTTTTTCTCCCCTATAGACCTCCTCTGTGGACACAGGCATTGCTCTTAAATCAGCAACCAATCCTTTGAATAATGACCTTCTCTTATGCTCTGTTGAGAAAGTCCTTATCTTTCCAGCACCAAATTTATGAACCTACCTCTATCTGTTCCCATCTTCTTTCCTTCTGTTACACCTGGTAGTATCCCTCTTCTTATCAGAATAGCAATCCCTTCACTCTACTCTCTTCCTATCCTCTAGCACCTTTTCCAGAACACTGCTCATTCTGTTATCCTTTCTCCTGTGTCATCCACTTGCTTCCTCCCTAGTCTAGGTCACTCCCATACTGCTATGTGAACATGCCCTGCTGTCTCCTATCCAAATAAATGGACAAAATCTTCCTTTACTGACCACACTCAGTCAATCTACCACCCTCAATTATTGGTTCCCCTTCACAGCCAAATTTTTCTTTTTTTTTCTCTTTTTCTTTTCTGAGACAGGGTCTTGCTAGGCCACCCAGGCTGGAGTGCAGTGACACAATGCACAACGCCATGCACCACCATGCTCAGCTCTTTTTTGAGACAGAGTTTCACTCTTGTTGCCCAGGCTGAAGTGCAATGGCATGATCTTGGCTCACCACAACCTCTGCCTCCCAGGATCAAGCAATTCTCCTGCCTCAGCCTCCTGAGTAGCTAGGATTACAGGAGCCCGAAACGACACCCGGCTAATTTTGTATTTTTAGTAGAGACGGAGTTTCCTCCATGTTGGTCAGGTTGGTCTCGAACTCCCAACCTCAGGTGATCTGCCCGCCTCAGCCTCCCAAAGTGCTGGGATTACAGGCATGAGCCACCACGCCCAACCTCATGCTTGGCTACTTTTAAAACTTTTTTGTAGAGACGACATCTCATTATATTGCCCCAGCTGGTCTTGAACTCCTAGGCTCAAGCAATCTTTCTACCTAGGCCTCGCAAAGTGCTGGAATTATAGGCATGAGCCACCATATCCAGCCCCACGGCCAAACTTCTTGAAAGAATTGTCTATATTTATTGTCTTCGCTTTCTGACCTCCTATTAACTCCTCAACCCCTCCACCACCACACCACCAAACATGGGACTTCCCAGGGCTCCAACTTGGGTGCCTCTTCTTTAAACACTCGGTACTAATGAAAAACAAATAAATTCAAAATATAGAAGCTGCCTTTTCCTGACTCCTTCCTCCTTTTGCTCATCTTCAGCTCTCAATTCTATCCCTCTCTTCAGAACAAGAGACTGTGTTTGTGTCGTGGTGAGGCAGGAGAGACTAAGAACAGGATTGGGGTAACAAGAGTATGGCATGGTAGATGGGCCCTATCCATCAGTCTGAGCCCTCAGCAGCCAGTTACCTGTGGCAGCAAGAGGGGGATATTCCTGAGAGCACAGAAGAGGGAAGATAGGGGAGATAAAAGGAAATGTAAGACTACAAAAGACAGACAGCTCGAGAACAAATGTGAGTTATAATGCAGGGTCTGTGTGTGGCTGAGTAAAGCTTTGTGCTAGGGAGACTGGCCCAGAGATGTTTCCAGGGAGATATACAGGCCCTGCTATGCTCTGGCCACCACTACAGCAGCCCTGTTCTCCTTGCTGTGCTACTCACCTGGGGGTTGCTGAGCCAACAGAGCCTCTGGATGGGGTAGACTGAATAGCAGTACTTTCCCGTCTGAGCAGGCCAGGGCCAAGAGACCCAATCGGGGCAGGAGAGGAGCCTAGAGGGTGAAAGATGTGCTGAGGCTTGCTGCCTTCAGCTGACTCACAAAAAACCTCTGAGGTTCTAGGCCCTGAAAATACTGTATGGAGTTGCTGGAAAAACTCCATCCACCACACTCCAACCTTCCTTCCTTCAACTCTAAGAATTCCCAGGTCCTCTTTGTCCTGGCTTTGAGTCCTAGGGCCATCCCACAGTCGACTGGGAAGTACCTTCCGAGGGGTGCCTGGAAGTTCCCATGCTCCACTAGGGCAGAACTTGAGGTCCCAGATGCAGCCGTTGTCACAAGCAATCCCATAGACAAAATGGGCCCTGTTGCCAGGACTGGAGAGAGACAGCATGTGGGGATGGTGGGTAGGAAGAAGGGACCTAGGGCTGCCAGAGGTAAGCTCCCCTTGTCTCAGCCCAATCCAAGCCCTTCCCCCTATCCTGTCCAGACCCCATCCTGCTCTCCTCAACCACCCTCCCATGGCAGTGTCCAACCCCACCTCACCAGCTTTCTTGCTGCAAGGTCCCAAGGCCCCAGAGCTGGAGCAGCCCAGGACCCGAATGAAGCTGGCTCAGTGGGTGTGTCTCATTCATGTCAGGGCTGGAGAAAAGAGCCACATATTGCGAGGCTCCTGCCCCCTCTGGCACTGGGCACCAATCCAGAGCCCAGAGTGGTCCCCCCGTGAAGAAGGACACATCCCAGCGCTCTGGATGTGCTGTGATCGAACTAAATCTAGAGAAAAATCAAAGATGGGATGAAGAAAGTTAATAAAAGGTAATGAGGGCTGAATGGGAGCTCCACCCAGAGCCAGTATGAACTGGCTCAAGCAAGAACTGTTTACAAGTGAGAACAGTCCTTGGCTACCACTTGTATTTTCCTCCTTTCCTTCCCAAAGTCTGTCTTATATTATTTGAGACAGGGTCTCACTGTCACCCAGGATGGAGTGCAGTGGCATGGTCTACAGTTCACTGCAGCCTTGACCTCCCAGGCTCAAGTGGTCATCCCACCTTTGGAGTAGCTGGGACTGCGGGCACACGCCACCATACCCCACTAATTTTTAAATTTTTTGTAGAGATGGAGGTCTTGCTATGTTGCCTAGGCTGGTCTCAAACTCCTGGGCTCAAGTAATCCTCCCTCTCTGGCTTCCCAAAGTGCTGGGATTACAGGCGTGGGCCACCATGACCAGCCTCCAAAGTCTGTCTAGCTCCAGCTCATCTTCAGAGCTGTTCATTCTGGAATACTATAGTATTTTCTCTCAGGCTAGTCTGTCCAGGTCTCTCTGAGGATGTAACCTTGTGAACTGCTTTGGCCCCTAAATCTCTTTAGCTTCTCTCAGCCTGCCAGCAGTGATGAACACTATAAGTAGAGAGGGCTGACCGGCTCTAGCCAGGACTCCTATTCTTAGGACCAACTGAACCAGCATCAGGGAAAGGAGAGGACTTATCTGTTATCTCTTTCAACACTCATTTTTCCTGTTTCTGGCTCCTAGAATCAGAAAAAAGGGCAGATGTGCAATCTTCACCTGTTTATTCGGTAGAGAGTTCCATCTTCAGGTAGCCCTTCACGTTGCACAGAAAACAACGGAGACTTTTCCTCCTGGGGCAGGTATGGAGCGGCCTCACTGGAAGAAAGCAAAGGGAACAATCTAAATTTGGAAGTGTTTCACCCATCCCTGGATTCCCGTTATAGATCCAGAGTCCTCTGTCACCCTTTCATCTCCAGTGGTGGCACCCTTCCTAGGCTTCAGAGATGTTGCTTCAACTTACAGCTCAGATAACAAATGCCACTTCCAGGCTAAAGGAATCCATTCAGCAAACTCCCAGTATGAATGCTTCTGCTCTCGGCTGGAGAAACAGAAGAAGCATTAATGAAGGAGAGGGATTCGAGAGCAGCACAGTCCAATAAAACTTTCTGTGGGGATGAAAATGATCTATTATCTGTGCTGCCCAATATGCCAGCTGCTAGCTGCAGTTAGCTCCTGGGCACCTAAAATGTGGCTACTGGAGCTGAGAAATGGAGCTTTTTATTTTATTTCACTTTAATTAAAGATTTCTAGAGCTCCTGCCTCTGGAGCAGTGCCCTTTAGTAACGAATGTCATCACAGTATTCCACCCATGAGTGCTTCTCTCTCCCACGGCCCCACTTCGATATCGTCCTTGCACTCTTCTACCACCCCTTTATCCCCAGCCCCCAGTTCCCAGTCCCCAAGTCTCACAAGTCCTTAGTGAGATGGAGGCACTTCCAAACAGGAGCCATGATGTGATTTGGTAAGCCATTGGGAGCCATTCCCCGGCAGTGTGGCTTCTGCTTCTGAGGATCAAATTGAAGAAAATATAAGGGAGAGAATTCTACGGGTTGGAGAAAGTCCCAGAGACAGCTGTTTCCCAGCTTTTATCTTCTTTGGCAATACTTCCCCCTCCAATCACGACCCTATCAGCATCTTAAAAGATTTGTGTTTCAACATTATAATGACTTCTTCAGCTTCTGCTCTCCTCCCTCCATCGAAAATGCAAAATCTGTTACCTATTTTCTGTTCAGCTTCCTCAACATCTCCATGGCATTTGATTCAGAGGATTCCCTAATGCCTCTTGAAACTCCTATCCTATGGAATACTCCACCTTACTCCTCTCTCCTCTCTAATATTCCTTCACAGGTTCTTCCTTCTTGACAGGTCAAATTGATGATGGTATTCCCCAGAGCTCCCGTCTTCTTCTCGCCCCTCTACACACACACACACACACACACACACTCACTCTCTCTCTCTCTCTCTCTCTCCTGGTAATCTCAACCCATATTTCATGGGGCTTTGACTACTATTTTTGTTTGTTTGGTTGGGTTTTTTTTGTTTTGAGACAGTGTCTTACTCTGTCGCCCAAGTTGGAGTGCAGTGGCACGATCTTGCCTCACTGTAGCCTCTGCCTCCTCGGGTCAAGCAATCCTCCCACCTCTGCCTCCCAAGTAGTTGGGCCTACAGGCACACCCCATCACACCCAGCTAATTGTTTTCTATTTTTCGTAGAGACAAGGTTTCACCATGGCCCAGACTGGTCTTGAACTTCTGGGCTCAAGCAATCCTCCTGCCTCAGCCTCCTGAGTAGCTGGAACTACAGATGCATACCACTGAATCCAGCTTGACTACCGTATCTATGTCTGATTATCAAGTTTACAGCTCCATAATATAAACCTGACTCAGTCTCACTATCTCTACAAGTTCTAAACAGTGTTTGTGGCAAGCCATATTAGAGCATGAGGCAAATGGAAAAAAAACAGTAATCAGTTAAAAAAAAAAAATCTGTAAAGTTCTTGTCCTTATTTCAACCTCCACTTTCCCAGTTCAAGCAATTCTCCTCCTCAACCTCCTGAGCAGCTGGGACTACAGGTGCCTGCCACCCTGCCTGACAAATTTTGTATTTTTAGTAGAGATGAGGTTTCACCATATTGGGCAGGCTGGTCTCAAACTCCTGACCTTGTGACCCCTACCTCAGCCTCCCAGAGTGCTGGCATTTCAGGCATGAGCCACTGTGCCTGAGCTGATGTTGATTTTTTAAATGTTGTATCAAAATAGCATTTATCTTAATTACTGAGGGTTTCTGGTCTCCCTTAAATGCTGCATGAGGCAAGTAAGGCACTGGTCTCATATATGCAACTGGTGACCAGTCATCTCCAGCAGAATGGCCCATGGGCACCTCAAACTCAACATGTCAGAAAGTGAATTCAGAGTAGCTGCTACACTGGAAAGATGGCAGAGCAAGAGCAAAGAAAAATCCCTTTGGTTCCAGAAAATCTACTGAAAAAGAGGAAGGCTTATCAAGCCCTCAAAGCCACTCAGGCAAAGCAGGTACTTTTAGCAAAGGAGCAGAGGAAAGGAAAAGGGCCCAGGTTTAAGCGATTGGAATCATTCCGACATGATTCCTGGAGGCAGACACGTGACAAGGTGACTAGAAGTGAAGCCTCACAAACTTGGAATTGCCAGATAAACATTCCTTGGCCTTTGTCATACCCATCGAAAGGACTGATGGGGTGAGTTTACTGCTGCAGAAAACCATTGCAAGACTTCACCTAAAGAAAATTTATAGTGGTGTCTTTGTAAAAGTCACCTCCCTGAACCTAAAAATGCTGCGTAGAGTGGAACCTTTTGTGACTTGGGGATTTCCAAACCTGAAGTCTGTCCAGGAACTCATTTTGAAACGTGGACAAGCCAAGGTCAAGAATAAGACCATCCCTCTGACAGACAACGCTGTGATTGAGGAGCACGTGGAGCAGTTTGGTGTCATTTGCTTGGAAGACCTCATTCATGAAACTGCCTTCCCGGGAAGCATTTCCAGGAGATCTCATGGTTCTTGCGCCCTTTCTACTTCTTAGTGGCCTGTCATGCTACTAAAAATACAGTGGGCTTCCTCAAGGAGATGGACACACCTGGCTATTGGGGTGAACGCATCAATCAGCTCATCTGCCAGCTGAACTAGACCCAGGTGAGGCAGCGCTGAAAACTGCTCTTGGACTGACTTTGGATGGGCCACACCTTGCTACTCTAAAAGGTCTTTTTGCGTTTACTAGTTTTTAATAGTAACCTTGAGATTGGGAGGAAAGAGGAGGCTGGTACAAGTAGATGGAGATCGCTGGGAGCAATGAATGCCTGATTAGGACATGGGGCTATGCATAGCCTAGCAGTTATAGGCTTAAAAATGTCGAGTAACTAAAAACTGTTGCTGTGGTCATTTAGATGGAAATGAGAAAACAATATTAACTGATTTCAAAAAGGACTTGAAGATGTGAATGATCTATTTTGCTAAAGAAATCTTAACTCTTTTTGAAATTACTTTTTATTCCTGTTATTACTCCAGGTGCCAAACTGCGATAAATTTTTATCAATGAATTGGGGGAAAAAAATGTGAATTCAGCCAGGTCGGGCTCACACCTGTCATCTCAATACTTTGGGAGGCCGAGGCGGATGGATCACCTGAAGTCAAGAATTCAAGACCATCCTGGCCAACATGGCAGACCCTGTCTCTACCAAAAATACAAACGTTAGGTGGGCACAATGGCGCACGACTGTAATCCCAGCTACTTGGGAGGCTGAGGCAGGAGAATCCCTTGAACCTGGGAGGCGGAGGTTGCAGTGAGCCAAGTTCAAGCCATTGCACTCCAGCCCAGGTGACAGAGTAAGACTCTGTTCCAAAACAAAAACAAAAAAACAAAGTGAACTCATCTTCTCCTCCCCACCTTTGCCCTTCCCACATCCCTCACTCTCCATGTTTCCATCTAAGCTGAAAATTGCTATTCAACTTCCTCCCTCCCTTCAATTCCCAAGTTAATTCTCTTATATACTCCATTCTGTGAGAGAACACAGAAACAAAAGAATTACAGAAATAAAAAATTAAAAAATTCTCTTCCATCTCTTTTTTTTTTTTTAAGACAGAGTCTGGCTGGAGTACAATGGCATGATCTCAGCTCACTTGCAACCTCTGTCTCCTAGGTTTGAGCAATTCTCCTGCCTCAGCCTCCCAAGTAGCTGGGACTACAGTTGCACACCACCACGCCCAGCTAATTATTTTATTTCCAGTAGAGATAGGGTTTCACTATGTTGGCCAAGCTGGTTAAACTCCTGGCCTCAAGTGATCCACCCACCTTGGCCTGTTACATATCTCTTGAATCTGCCCCCTCCCTGCTCTTTTCTTCCTTCACTGCTTCATTCAGGACCTCACTATCTCTTACCTGGATAATTGAAACTGTCTGTCAACTATAGTTTGACCTATTTTCCAAAGTGATGTTATTTTTCTACTTAAAAATGTTTGTTGTACAGTTTCTGTACAACAGAACTGTGTTTGTTTGTTTTGTTTTATAAAGATAGGATTTCACCATGATGGCTAGGCTGGTCTTGAACTCCTGACCTAAGGTGATCCACCCACCTCAGCCTCCCAAAGTGCTAGGATTACAGGCGTGAGCCACTGTGCCTGGCCTGTTTTTGTTTTTTTTTTTGAGATGGAGTCTCACTCTCTTGCCCAGGCTGGAGTGCAGTGGCGAGATCTCGGCTCACTGCCACCTCCGCCTCCTGGGTTCAAGCAATTCTTCTGGCTCAGTCTCCCAAGTAGCTGGGACTACAGGTGCGTGCCTCCACATCCAGCTAATTTTTGTAATTTTACTAGAGATGGGGTTTCACCATATTGGGCAGGCTGGCCTCAAACTCCTGACCTAAGGTGATCCACCCGCCTCGGCCTCCCAAAGTGCTAGGTTTACAGGCATGAGCCACTGTGCCCAGCCTGAACTGTGTATTTTTAAATGGTTAAAATGGTAAATTTTATGTTATATACATGTTACCACAAAAAAATATATAATAAACAAAAATAAATTTGTTGGTTCCTACCAGTCTATGCCCTTTCATATTCTCTAGTTTAATCTCCCCTACAACTTTACTCCAGGCTCTATGCTCCAGCCATAATCAATTTCTTGGAAAACCATCCTTTGTGGCAAATTTCTAGTTATCCTTCAAGACCCAATTCAACCGTCATCCCTCTGTAAAGCTTAAGCAGTTAATTACCCTTCCTCTAAATGCCTAAATCATTTTGTTCACTCTTGGAGTGGTGCTGATTGCACTTAGAACTTGTGGGGCAGGACATTGTCTTATTTATGTTTGTTTCTGAACAGAGAATACTCAACGTATGAATGAATAATCTTGTTTACCATACTTCTTCTTCTGCACTCTCCCTAATATGCCAACTGTTTTTGAAATTGACCCTTTTTTCTTTAACTTGTTTAATCTATTATAGTTACGAGGTGAAAGCTATCTTTCCTTTCTCAATACCTTGCTGGTCCCCTAAAAATCCTACTATGTCCCCATTCGCTTTCTTGTCCATTGAGGTTACCCCTGAAGTAGATCCTCGCGGGGTGCCTCGGGGAACTGCAGGCTCGAGTTCAGATGAGCTCTCACTTGGGGCCTCACTTTCTTCCACATCTTCAGCCTCAACCTGGAGAACAAAATCTTCATCCCGTGGAGCACCATCCACCTCTTCTCCACCTGGACAGGCTGCTGGCTGCCGGATCTTCTTCGGTTTGGTGGGGCTGCTCACTTTGGGGGCCTCAGGACAGGACACAGGAGCAGGCATGGCTGTTGAGAGCTCTTCAGCCAGTTCTTGAAGATACAGGAGTGCCCTGTGGGATAGGGCTGAGTCAGAGCCATTCTCACATATAACTGAGAACCCACTTTTCCATACACGGTTTATTTTTTCTCAATGGGTCCTCCCAATAACTCCGTGATTAACCAATTAACTCTATTAATTTCTCCTTCCCCCTTGGAAGATGAAAAAAACAGAATTCTAAATTATGTGACTTGGCCGAGATGACTCAAGTAACAAACGTGGAATCTGAACCCAGGTCTTCTGACTCCAAGTTCAATGCACGTTTCATTCTACCACAGTCAAAGAACAGAGAGGGCAAGATAAAGAATAGAACAACACATATATATTGATAACATATACTGGGCAGTAAAAGAGCAATAAAGAGCTAGGTAAAGTTAGTGAAAAATGGCATAAAACATAAAGTACAGAAAGAAACTCTTAAAGTTAGCAATACATAACATTAATGGTGTTGTGGTAAGAGCCTAAAGGACTGTTCATGTCCCCAGAATCCAGACACCACCCCCTCCTTACCTAATACCTCATCATACCATAGTCTTCTCATCTCTCCAACATCTGCCCCACCCTGATTCCTTCACCCAACCCCCTTCCACCAAGCTGTGCCCCACAATCCTTACACTTGGGCAGCTCTTCGGCGGGGTCGTTCCCCAGAAGGGGTCTCAAAGTCCTCAGGGGGCCTTTTTGGAGATGGAGACTCTGGCTGATTTAGGTCTTTTGACAACTTCAGCAGCAGCAGCTCTGCCTTGGACTTTCGACCTCGTTTCTTAGGCATGGGGGTGGATAAAGGGTTGGACTGATCTAAGAGACCAGGAACCAGAGGGGCTGATGGAGGATTAGGCTGTTGGGGCCTTTTGGGGCCTTTTCGTGTCCTACCACCTCTCTTCCGGCCAGGCTTTGAGGCCCTAGGCTTTGAGACCTTTGACATCTCTGAAGAAAGATCTGTAGAGAAGAATATGGGTCTGTGAGATGGGACCAGAGCTCAAACCTCTTTGGAATAGATAACACTGTACCCAGGTTTGTAGGATCCTATGAGCTCAACCTGCTCTCTTTCATCTTAATTTCAGCATGGGGAATAAAAAGATAAAGAGGACAAGATACATACCTTGCTGTTCCAGTCTAGAGAGACTTTCCTGCTCTGGAGGGAGCCTCCTCTGATCAGGAGAATCCTCAAATCCAGGCAAAGGGGTAGGTAATGACATCTCTATGGAAGCCTCTGCACTGGTCACTTCTGAAGAGGTCTTGACATCAAGCTGATTTAGCACTTCTTGTCCAGGAGAGTCTACCACAGTCATGTTTCCCACGGGGCCGGCCTCCCCCAGGGCAACATAGCCGACCCCGCAGGTATCCATCAGTACCCCCCAAAGTGGCTGCCCTGCATACAGAAATATACAAATGAGTAGAAGACAGAAACTATTTGTACTAGCTCAGATTTTTGTTTCCCCATTGTTTTCTCCCCTCATTCCCACACCCATACCCAAGTTCCCTGATCATTCACTTATTCAACAATATTTACTAAGCACCTTCTATATGTCAGGCACTGTTCTAGAAAGTGGTAACACAAACCAGGTGCTCATGCCTGTAATCCCAGCAACTTTGGGAGACTGAGGCAGGAAGACAGCTTGAGCTTAGGAGTTTGAGGTTAGCCTGGGCAACATAGCAAAACCCCATCTCTAGCAAAAAAATTAAAAATAAAAAACAAAAAAAGAAACTGGGAATATGACAATAAGACAGACAAGGTCCCTGTCCTCATGGAACTTATATTTTGGTGAAGTAGACAATAAGCAAGTAAACAAAGCTTGTTTTGTTTTTGTTTTTTTTTTTGAGACAGAGTTTCACTCTTGTTGTCCAGGCTGGAGTGCAATGGCGAGCTCTCGGCTTACTGCAACCTCCCCAGGTTCAAGCAATTCTCCTGCCTCACCCTCCCAAGTAGCTGGGATTACAGGTGCACGCCACCACACCTAGCTAATTTTTTGTATTTTTAGTAGGGGCAGGTTTTCACCATGTTAGCCAAGATGGTATTGAACTCCTGACCTCGTGATCCACCCACCTCAGCCTCCCAAAGTGCTGGGATTACAGGCATTAGCCACTGCACCTGGCCTAAAACTTCCATTTATTAAATGCTAGCTATGTATGTGCCAAGCACTATATTAAGTGTAATATATACATTATCTAATTTAAAGCTCATATATTTTCTTGAGCTTTAAATTGTTTTTCAGGCTGGAGTAAGGATGGTAAATGTACCATTATTTAACCTCAGTCTCTGAAATCCAATGAAATGAAACACGAACACACAGACATACACACAACCCAAAAAAAGGACTGAAAAAAAATTGTCTATCATGAATCTAGAAAAAGGACACAACTTCTTTAGAATATACTACAAAGCGCTGCCAGACACTATAAAATTTAGACCAAACTGAAGAGGCATGCCTAATGTTAACATCTACTTCCGTAAATATTAGTCAATCGGTAAGTTTATTTAGGAATAAGTAAAAGTCCAGGCAGGATGGCTCATGCCTGTAAATCCAACACTTTGAGAGGCCCAGGAAGGAGGACAGCTTGAGGCCAGGAGTCCAAGACCAGTCTGGGCAACATAGGGAGACTTCATCTCTTCAAAATATTTTAAAAGTTAGCTGGGCATGGTGGTAGGCACCTGTAGTCCCAGCTACTTGGAAGGCTGAGATAGGAGGATTGCTTGAGCCTAGGAGTTTGAGGTTACAGTGAGCTATGATGGTGCTACCATACTCCAGCCTGAGGAACAGTAATACCCTATCTCTAAAAATATTTTAAAATAATTTTCTGACCAGGCACAATAGCTCATGACTGTAATTCCAGCACTTTGTGGAGACAGGGTGGAGGATGCCTTGAGTCCAGGAGTTTAAGACCATCGTGGGCAACAGAGTGAGACCCCCTTCTCTAGAAAAAAACATGGTGGTGCACACTTGTAGTCCCAGCTACTTGGGAGGCTGAAGCGGAAGAATCACTTGAGCCCAGGAGGTGGAGGTTGCAGTGAGCTGTAATCACACCATCGCACTTGAGCCTGGGCAACAAAGCAAGACCGTCTCAAGTAAATAAATGAATTTACTTCTTAAAAAAGAATGAATCAGTCCAGCCCAGTGGCTCATACCTATAATCCCAGCACTTTGGGAGACTGAGGTGGGCATTATCACCTGAGATCAGGAGTTCGAGATCAGTCTGGCCAACATATCTCTATTAAAAATACAAAAATAGGCAGGCATGGTGTCAGGCGCCTGTAATCCCAGCTACTTGGGAGAGTGAGGCAGGACAATCGCTTGAACCCTGGAGGCGGAGGTTGCAGTGAGCAGAGATTGTGCTATTATACTGCAGTGTGGGTGACAGAGTGAAACTCTGTCTTAAAAAAAAAAAAAAAAAAAAAAAAACAATGAGTCAAACAGTTCTCTGGTGCCCTGCCATCAACATTTCACCTGGATGGCGGTGGTGGGTAGGCTATGAGACAATTAAGGAACATCCTATTATATTAAGAAAGCTTTTCTTCTTTTTTTTTTGGACGGAGTTTCGCTCTTGTTGCCCAGGCTGGAGTGCAGTGGTGTGATCTTGGCTCACTGCAACCTCCACCTGCAGGGTTCAAGGGATTCTCCTGTCTCAGCCTCCCAAGTAGCTGAAACTACAGGTACATGCCACCATGCCCGGCTAAATTTTTATATTTTTAGTATAGATAGGGTTTCATCATGTTAGCCAGGCTGGTCTCAAACTCCTGATCTCAGGTGATCTGCCCACCTTGGCCTCCCAAAGTGCTGGAATTACAGGTGGGAGTCATTGCACCCGGCCGTTTTTTTTTTTTTTTTTTGAGACAGGCTCTTTTTCTATCACCCGGGCTGCAGTGGTGCAGTAATATGATCACAGCTCACTACAGCCTCAACCTCCAGGGCTCAAGCAATACTGCCTCAGCCTCCCAAGTTGCTAGGACTACAGGCATATATCACCACATCTGGCTAATTTTTAAATTTTTCAGAGATCAGTTCTCATTACGTTGCTGAGGATGGTCTCGAATTCCTGGGCTCGAGCAATCTTTCCACTTGTATCCCAAAATGTTGGGATTATAGGTGTGAGCCACTGTGCCCATCCTAAAACCTCTTTTTTTTTTTTTCTGAAACACTTTTTTTTTTTTTTTCTGAAACCTTTTTTTTTTTTTTTTTTGAGACAGCGTCTCGTTCTGTCACCCAGGCTGGAATGCAGTGGTGCGATCATGGCTCACTGCAGCCTGGACCTCCCAGGCTCGAGGGATCCCCCTGCCTCAGCCTCCTGAGTAGTTGAGACTACAGGCATGTGCCACCATGCCTAATTTTTGTATTTTTTAAATTTTTTGTAGAGACAAAGTTTCACCATATTGCCCAGGCTGGAGTGCAGTACCATGATAATATACTCAAACTCCTGGACTCAAGTGATTCTCTCAACTTCGTCTCCCAAAATGCTGGGATTAAAGGCATAAACCATTATGCCTGGACTTTTTTAATTAAAAAAAAAAAAAAAATTTTTTTTTTTTTTTTTGAGACAGGATCTCATTCTGTCATCCAGGCTAGAGTGTGGTCATATGATTATAGCTCACTGCAGCCACTAACTCCTGGGCTCAAAGAATCCTCCCTCTCCAGCTTTCCAAGTAGCCAAGACTACAAACGTGCACCAATATGCCCAGATAAGTTTTAAATTTTTTTGTGCAGATTGGGTCTTGCTATTTTGCCCAGGCTGGTCTTGAATTCCTAGCCTCAAGAGATCCTCCTTGGCCTCCCAAAGTGCTGGGATTACAGGCGTAAGCCACCACGCCTGGCCGAGAAACCTTTTCCACATTGAATAACTGACTAAATTGTCTTGAGTCTCATTTTCTTCAAACTCAGAAAATGAGCTGTATAACCATGGACCAAAATAAACTGAGATAAAACACTGACCACCAAACCCGAAACCTAAGCAACGTAGAACTCTCCAAGGGCCCAGTTTTTGGCCAGAATAACCTGTTTGTCTGTGATAAAGGGGAAGAAATAGTTCAAATCCCAGGATGGAACCCCCCCATAAATCTATGTATGCCTTAAGGATAAACAATTCATCAGTCTCAGGGAACAGTGTGCTAATACAAATCCCGTAAGAAATATAAAAGCTTCCAACTGTCTCGCTTGAAGAAGCTACAGTCTAAACAGATCCCTCTAAGGCAGGTGCTGAGGATATAACATGTACTAAAGATACATTATAACACTACCAAGATAAATAAAGGTCAGTGAAAATCGATCTATATTGTTCCTTTGATAAATAAGAAGCCCTGACAGAACTACCCCATTCAAAATTAGTCACAAGCATAAAGGACCTATGCATAGATATTACAGAAAAAATAAAAAGGATATAAAGATGAAAAGCACCCTTTTGAAAAAGTGATTCAGAAAACAGAAGCAAATTTCCAACACATATTTCCACACTTTCAAAAATACCAAGGGGATTGTGAAATCCAAGAGCTAGGGTTTCAATGTCCCCTCCAAAACTCATGTTGAAATTTAATTGCCATCTGTAATAGTATAGATGTGGGACCTTTAAGAGATGATTAGGCCATGAGGGCTCCACCCTGACCAGTCAGATCAGTGTCATAAGGGTGAGTTTAGCACAGGACGCCATGGCTCACACCTGTAATCACTGCACTTAGAGAGGTGGAGGTTGGAGGTTCGCTTGAGCTCAGGAGTTTGAGACCAGTCTGGGCAACATGGCAAAACCTTGCCTCTACAACACAATACCAAAACAAGGCTGGGCACGGTGGCTCACCCCTGTAATCCCAGCACTTCGGGAGGCTGAGGCAGGTGATCATGTGAGGTCAGGAGTTCGAGACAAGCCTGGCCAACATGGTGAAACCCTGTCTCTACTAAGAATACAAAAATTAGCTGGGCGTGGTGGTGCATGCCTGTAATCCCAGCTACAAGGGAGACTGAGGCAGAATTACTTGAACCTGGGAGGCGGAGGTTGCAGTGAGCAGAGATCATACCACTGCACTCCAACCTGGGCAACAGAGCAAGACTTCATCTCAGGGTAGTAGCAGGGAAATTAGCTGGGCATGGTGGGCAGCAGGGGACTTGTAGTCCCACTTACTCAGAAGTGGAGGTGGAAGGATCACTTGAGCCTGGGAGCTGGAGTTGCAATGACCAGAGATCGAATCCCTGCACTCCAGCCTGGGTAATAAAGCGAGACTCTGTCTCAAAAGAACAAAAAACAAAAACATGTATAACAATAAACACATAAAATTTAAACTCATCCATTAAAAGAAAGAACAGAACCATGTACAGTGGCTCATGCCTGTCTTCTCAGCACTTTGGGAGGCCAAGGCAGGCAGATCACTTGAGATCAGGAGTTTGAGACCAGCCTGGCCAACATAGCAAACTCCGTCTCTACTAAAAATATAAAAATTAGCTGGACATGGTGGAACACGCCTGTGATCCCAGCTACTTGGGAGACTGAGCCGTGAGAATTG
>PVKP010038201.1:0-21069 GCA_004027715.1 Plecturocebus donacophilus
GGATAAGGCCGGGCGCGGTGGGTTACGCCTGTAATCCTAGCACTTTGGGAGGCCGAGGTGGGTGGATCACCTGAGGTCAGGAGTTCAAGACCAGCCTGGCCATCATGGTGAAACCCCATCTTTAAAAAAAAAAGGATAATATAATAAAGGAATATTATGAACAACTCTACGCCCACAAATTTGTCACCCAGGCTAAAGTGCAGAGGCGCAATCACTGTTCGCTGCAGCCTCCACCTCCTGGGCTCAAGCGATCCTCTTGCCTCAGCCTCCTGAGAAGCTAGGGTTATAAGCACATACCACCACACCTGAGTAAATTTTTTTATTTTTTTGTAGAGATGGGGTCTTGCTATGGAGGCCAGGGTGGCTAATTTTTATTATTTATTTTCTCTCCTTATTTGAAATTTAATTTTCTTTGTCGAGTTTCCAAAGGTGAAAGCTGACTATTGATTTTATATCTTTCTCCCTTTGGAAAATATACATTCAACCCTATAGGTTTCTCTTTGAGCATTGCTTTTACTACATCCCACAAATTTTGATTTTTTTTTTCATTTTTATTTAGTTTCAAATATTTTCAAAATTTCTTGAGTCTTTTTCTTTCCTTTTTTCTTTTGTGAGGTGGGGTCTCACTCTGTCACCCAGGCTGGAGTGCAGAGGCATGATCATAGCTGTATTAGTCCGGGTTCTCTAGAGGGACAGGACTAATACGGCAGATGTATATGTGAGAGGTAGTTTATTAAGGAATATTGACTCACGTGATCACAATGTGAAGTCATACAATAGGTCGTCTGCAAGCTGAGGAGCAAGGAGCCAGTCCAAGTCCTAAAACCTCAAAAGAGGGAAGCTGACCATGCAGCCTTCAGTCTGTGGCCAAAGGCCTTACAGTCCCTGGCAAATTGCTGGTGTAATTCCAAGAGTCCAAAAGCTTGGAGTCCGATGTTTGAAGGCAGGAAGCATCCAGCACGGGAGAAAGACGAAGACCGGAAAACTCAGCCAGTCTGTCCTTCTGCATTCTTTTGCCTGCTTTATTCCGGCTGCACTGGCAGCTGATTAAATTGTGACCACCGGATTGAGGGTGGGTCTGACTTGTTAATCTCCTTTGGCAATATCCTCACAGACACACTGAGGGACAACACTTTGCATCCTTTAATCCAATCAAGCTGACGCTCAATGTTAACCATCACAATAGCTCACTGCAGCTTTGACTGCCTGGGCTCAAGTGATCCTCCCATCTCAGCCCTCCCTGTAGCTGGGACCATAAGTGTGTGCCACACCAAGCTAATCTATTATTACTATTATTTATTTTTTTTAGAGATGGGGTATCACTATGTTGCCCAGGATGGTTTCAAGTCTTTTTCTTTGGCCTATATATTACTCAGAAGTGTACAGGTGAATAAGCTACTCCAGAGGCTGAGGTAGAAGAATCGCTTGAACCTGGGAGTTGGAGGTTGCAGTGAGCTAAGATCACCCCACTGCACTCCAGCCTGGGCGACAAGTGAGACTTCATCTCAAAAAAATAAATAAATAAAATAAAATAGAGAAGTATATTGGTTAATCTTTAAATATATAGGAATTTTCCAGCATATTTTTGTTATTGAATTCTGTTAAATTTTTTTGTGATTTGGGGGCATACACGCTATGATTTCAAGCTCTTTAAATTTGTTAAGGAGTGTTTTATGTCCCAAAACATAGTCTATCTTGGTGAATGTTCCATGTGAACTTGAAATGAATGTATAGACCCTGTTGACTCATGTTGCTGTTCAACTATGTCACTACCAATCTTCTTCCTCCTGAATCTGTTAATTCCTAATACAGGGCTGTCGAAGACTCCAACTACAATAGCAGATTTGTTTACTTCTTTTCGCAGTTCTATCAGCTTTTTTTCCCCCCTTATGTATTTTGATACTAGAGCACACACATAAAGGATTATGTCTTCTTGAAGAACTGATCTCATTATCATTATGCAATGCCCCTCTCTTTATCCTTTTTTTTTTTTTTTTTTGAGACAGGGTCTTGCTCTGTCACCAAGGCTGAAGTGCAGTGTTGCAATCACGGCTCACTGCAGCCTTGAACTACCAGACTCAAGTGATCCTCTTACCTCAGCCTTCTGAGTAGCTGGGACTACAGGCACAAACCACCATGCCTGGCTAACTTTTGTATTTTTTTGTAGAGATGACATTTCACCACGTTGCCCGGTTTGGTCTCAAGTGATCCTCCGGCCTCGGTCTTCCAAAGTGCAGGGGTTACAGGCATGAGCCACTGCATCTGACCTTTATCTTGATATTTTTCCTTGCTCTGAAGTTGACTCCATCTGAAACTAATACAGTTTTCTTTTTTCTTACATAGAGATGGGGTCCCATTATATTGCCCAGGGTAGTCTCAAACTGCTGGCCTTAAGCGATCGTCCTGCCTCAAACTCCCAAAGTGCTGAGCTCACACCTCCAGCCTGTTTTTGATGTGTTAGCACAATAAATCTTTCTCCATTCCTTTACTTTAAACACGTGTGTCTATATTAAAAGTTATTTCTTGCAGACAACAGATGTTGGGTCTTGTGTTCAAATTGTTATTATTATTATTATTAGAGTCAGGGTCTCTCTGTCGCCCAGGCTGGAGTTCAGTGGCACAATCACAACTCACTGCAGCCTTGACCTCCTGGGCTCAGGTGATCCTCTGCCTCAGCCTCAGCCTCGGTCTCAGCCTCCGGAGTAGCTGGGACTACATGCGCGTGCCACCACACCCGGCTTTTTGTATTTTTTGTAGAGATGGGGTTTTGCCATGTTGCTCAGGCTAGTCCTGAACTCCTGGGCTCAAGCAGTTTGCCCACCTTGGCCTCCCAAAGTTTTGGAATTATAGGCACGACCCACCGTGTCTGGCCCTTTGTAAAAAATTCATGTATTTAGACCATTCCTAAAATTGCCTTTGCTATTTCTTTTCTTTTTCTTTATTTTCTGTCTTCTCCAGTTTTAGCTGATCATTAAATATAATTCCATTTTCTCTTTTCTCTTAATATAGCGGTTACACTTTTTTGGGGTGGAAGGGACAGGGTCTCACTCTGTCCCCCAGGCTGGAGTACAGTGGCGCAATCACGGCTCACTGTAGCCTCGACCTTCCAGGCTCAAGCGATTCTCCCGCCTTATCCTCCTAAGTAGCAGGGACTACAAAGCCTGCACCACGCCTGGCTAATTTTAAACATTTTTGTAGAGAGGGGGTCTCATTATTTTTCTCTGGTTGTTCTCAGACTCCGGATTCAAGTGATCCTCTTGTCTTGGCTTCCCAAAGTGCTGGGATTATAGGTGTGAGCCACTTCTCTTTAAACATTTTTTTAGTTGCTGCCCTAAATTTCACCATATACATTTATAAGTAATTCAAGTCCTCTTTTCTTTTTCTTTCTTTTCCTTTCCCCCTTTCTTTCCTCTTTCTTTCTTCCTTCCTTCCCCTTCCTTCCTTTCTTTTCTTTTTCTTTCTCTTTTCTTTTCTTTCTTTCTTTTCTTTCTTGACAGGGCCTTTCTCTGTTACCCAGGCTAAAGGGCAGTGGTGCAATATTAGCTCGCTGCACCCTTACTTCCCAGGCTCAAGCAATCCTCTTACCTCAGCCTCCTGAGTAGCTAGGTTCACTGGGCTAATTTACTTCCTGTAGAGAATACAGGTCTTGCTATATTGCCAGTCTGGTCTTGAACTCTTGGCTTCAAGCAATCCCAAGCAATCCTCCCATCTTGTTTCCCCAAAGCAGTGAGATTACCAATTCCTCTCTCCTTTTTTTTTTTTTTTTTTTTTTTTTTTTTTTTTTTTTAAGACAGAGTCTTGCCCTGTCACCCAGGCTGGAGTGCAATGACATGGTCTCAGCTCACTGCAACCTCCGCCTCCTGGGTTCAAGCGATTCTCTTGCCTCAGCCTCCTGAGTAGCTGGGATTACAGGTGTGCACCACCACGCCTGGCTAATTTTTGTATTTTTAGTAGAGATGGGGTTTCACCATGTTGGCCAGGCTGGTTTCAAACTCCTGGCCTTGTGATCTGCCCATCTCAGCCTCCCAAAGTGTTGGGATTACAGGCGTGACCCACCGCACCCAGCCTCATTCTTTATAACATTGCTGTCATGTATTTCACTTATTTGTAAGGTAATCACTGAATACATTGCTGGTATTATTTTGAACAAACTGCTATTTGTTAGATCACTTTGGATTAAGACAAATAAAATGTTTCATCCTCATTTACTCCTCAAATGCTCTTCCTTTCTTCCTATAGCCCCAAGTTTTTTCATATAGCCCCTACATCATTTTCTCTCTCTTTAAAGAACTTCTTTAATTTTCTTGCAAGGCAGATCTACTGGTAGTAAATTTTCTCAAGTCTTGTTTGTCTGAGAAAATCTATTTCTTCTTCACTTCTGATGAGCAATTTTGCTAGAAACAGAATTCTAGGCTGGTGAGTTCTTCCCCACTTTTCTTTCTTACGTATTTCACTCCACTCTCTTCTTGCTTGCATGTTTTCTGAAGAGAAGGCCAATGTAATCCTTATCCTTGTTCTTCTATAGGCAGGTGTTATTTTTCCTCTGGCTCCTTTCAAGATTTTGTCTTTGATTTTTTGCAGTTTGAATATAATAATGTATAGATGTAGATTATTACTTGGCATTTATCTTGCTTGGTGCTGAGATTCTTGGATCTGTGGTTTGTTGCCTGTTATTAATTTTGTAAAATTCTTGATTGTTATTACTCTCTTATTATTCTCTTCATGTGCCTGGTTATTTCTGATTATATGATAGGCATTGTGTTTGAAAAATATTTTTAGAAATAATTGGAGGTCTAGGGGTACATTTTCCTTCTACAGAATGGATATACATTTGTTTCTGGAAGGCATCTAGGGGCTCTAGCAATTTAAGATAATCAAACTAATTTTAGTGATTGAGATGATTCGAATCTGAGAAGTTTCTGCAATGAATGGTCTATTTTCAATTTATCTTGTAGAGTTTGGTCTTTTCGAGTCTCAACCTAAAAAGTGGAGAATTTTCCAGGGTCCTTTTTGTGGGCCCTGGATTAAAACTTTTATTTTTCATTTTATTATTTATTTTTTCCTACCTCCTGGAATTACAAGGAACAGACTACAACCTTTAATCCCTAACCCTGTGAAGTTGTCAGAAGTGCTTCAGAGCATTTTATCAGCCTTATTTGGAATTGGCAATTGCATACAGGAGAGACATGGGCCAAAATGCTAGGCTTACTGTTCTGGGTTTTAGTCTTTCTTGTATCTCACCCAAGCAATGTTTCATAATATTTTATCATTCCAATGCCTTCAAACTTTTCTAATTGTCTCCAGGGGTAAGATTGTTCCAGATTACCTAGTCTACCATTATGAGAAAGTAGTCATCATTTTTATTTTATTTTTTGAGACAGAGTCTCACTGTTGCCCAGGATGGAGTGCAGTGGTGCCTCTCAGCTCACCACAACCTCTGCCTCCTGAATTCAAGTGATTCTCCTGCCTCAGCCTCCCGAGTAGCATAGCTGGGATTACAGGTGTGTACCACCATGCCTGGCTAATTTTTGTATTTTTAGTAGAGCCAGGGTTTCACCATGTTGGCCAGGCTGGTCTCAAACTCCTGACCTCAGGTGATCCACCTGCCTTGGCCTCCCAAAGGGCTGGGATTACAGGCATGAGCCACTGCACCTGGCCAGCCTTAATTTTTGAAATGGTTTTAATCTTTTTCTTATATGTATATATGCAGTATTTTTACTCATATTTGAATAAATGCAAGAAAATCTGAATAAACTAAATTTTCCTGACCCAGCTATTAGCATCAAATTCAGGTAGTTTGCAGTCTTTAGGTTCTTCTTGTTTCACTAGTTTGTGCCTTTTGTTTTTTAAATTCACCTCGTTGCTCTGTATGGTTTTTACAGAAGTTGGAAGATGAAAAACCAGGTTTCTACCGTGTTCCTACAAGAACCTGAAGTCTCCCAATTTGTTACATAACCTCTGTATATTTTCAGGTTTCTGTATATGAATAAGCCTCTTTTTATGGGGTTATTTCTCAGGTTTCTATATATGAATAAGCCTCTTTTTATATGAATAAGCCTCTGTTTTATGGGGTTAGTTGTCTATTTCTGCACCAATACCAACTGTCTTGATAATTATACTTTTACAATGACTTCTTTTCATTTTTTAATTTTTAAGAGATAGGGTCTCACTCTGTTGGCCAGGCTGCAGTGCAGTGGTGCAATCATAGCTCACTGCAGTCCTGAACTCAGACTGTAGTGATCCTACTGCCTTGGCCTCCCAAAGTGCTGGAATTACAGGCATGAATGAATCTGTGACTTTATATAAGGGTAGATGAAGATGCGACTGACTGTGAATGAGATCACTGAAAGTGAATACTGGCTGGATATCGACTCTATTCCGTGTTGTACATGTTTCTTTTTTTTTGAGATGGAGTCTCGCTCTGTCTCCCAGGCCAGAGTGCAGTGGCTCAATCTCGGGTCACTGCAACCTCTGCCTCCTGGGTTCAAGCAATTCTCCTGCCTCAGCCTTCTGAGTAGCTGGGATTACAGGTATGTGCCACTACGTCCAGCTAATTTTTGTATTTTTAGTAGAGAAAGGGCTTCGTTACATTGGCCAGGTTGGTCTCGAACTCCTGGCCTCAAGTGATCCACCTTCCTCGGCCTTCCAAAGTGTCGGGATTACAGGCGTGAGCCACTGCACTCAGCCTATTTTGCTCTTCTTAAAAATTGACTTTTTCATTATTCTTAGGTGTTCTTGCACTTACTTTAAAATCAGCTTCAAGTTCCAAAAATAAAAAGAAAATTGAATTTTAATAGGAATCACACTGAACCTGCAGATAAATTTAAAATCCTTAAGCATATTGAGTCTTCTCATTCATGATCATGTTCCACCTCTGCGTCTCTCGTGTCTTTCCAAAATTTAATAATTTTTTCCTCATAGTCCTTATGTCTTTTGATAGATTTATCCCTAAGATCATATAATTGTGTACTCCTTTGATGTTTATTTAGGCTGACTAAGTTAGAATTTTGGATGTATATGTGGAGATGTGTAACAGGACACAATGTTATATCTTTTTTTGCATAATCCGGTTTCAGCTATTTCCTTGTAACTAATATAGGATGAATGTCAGAAAATGATTATGGAGTGTTCAAGAGGCATCATCTTGAAGAGCAAGACTGGCATATACTTCTGAGTGAAGTGGACAGTGGGCGAAGCAGCAAACACACAATCTGACTTGCAGTTTAAAATGATGACTGGAAGACTTGAGGCAGATGCATTCATTAAGATCCTAAACAAAGATGATGGCAGTGTAGATAGAGAGGAATAAATTCACCTAAGAGTTATTAATACAGAGTGAGCATGTTGTGGTGACAATTATGATAGGAAGAAAGGAGTTAAAGATGATTCCCAGACTTTGACTCTAATGGCCAGCAGAATAGTTGTACAGGACGAATAGAGTTGGGAGCTATGAAGAGATGAATTTTGCCTGGGATATGAGCTTTAAGTATGTAATGGACATTCAGATATGAAGATGTTGGCTACCTGAGCTTGGAGCCCAGAGGAAATACACATACATATGTCTATCTATCTAATCTATCTATTTATCGTCTATCTATCATCCATCTATCTATCTATCTATCTGATCTATCTGACTACCAATCTACCTATCTCCCTATGACTATCCAGGTGTAAGATTGTACTCTAAGATTGTCTAAGTACAAATGAGATGACTAAGAAGAAAGTATAAAAGAAGAAAGGGTCGGGTGTGGTGGCTCACGCCTGTAATCCCAGCACTTTGGCAGGCTGAGATGGGCAGATCCTCTGAGGTCAGGAGTTCGAGACCAGCCTGGCCACCATGGCAAAACTCTGTCTCTACAAAAATACAAAAAAATCAGCTGAGTATGGTGGCATGCACCTGTAGTCCCAGCTACTTGGGAGGCTGAGGCAGGAGAAGCACTTGAGCCTGGGAGGCATAGGTAATTTTTTCCTTATTATTGAGAAATGTCTCTTGATTTGGCAACATGTAGGTTACTGTTGGCCTTAGTGGAAGTGGCCCTTATGAGGATTACAGCCCAACTGTGGAAAGTGGTGAAATAGACAAACTTGCAACTGCTTCAGGCAACTTGACTAAGAAAGGCAGGACTTAGAGGTTTTAATGTTATTTGTTTAAACATGGGAGAAGAAATGGATTCGAGCGCAGAAATAGCTGAGTTGCCAGCTTTATCTGTATGTCTGTATTTGGTGTCCAAGAGGAGGAAGATGTCTGATGTGGGGCAGCCCAGGATGGTGGCTGAAGGCAGTAGGGACTAGAGTTAGGTAGCTGAGCTAGGACTCGTATCCCCTGCAGCTCCCCAATGCAAATCAGAAATCAGTGTAGCTGTGTAACCATATAGGTGTCACTTAACTTTCCTATGTTTGTTTCCTTATCTGTCAAATGAGGACAATATTGACACCACATTGATTGGGATGAGGACTAAATACATTAACATTCAGTGAAGCACTTATAATAGTGCCTGACAGGCCAGGTGTAGTGGTTCACACCTGTAAACCCGGCACTTTGGGAGGCCGAGGCGGGTGGATCACCTGAGGTCAGGAGACCAGCCTGGCCAACATGGTGAAACCCTGTCTCTACTAAAAATACAAAAATTAGCAGGGCATGATGGCACACACCTGTGGTCCTAGGTACTTGGGAAGCTGAGGCAGAATAGCTTGAAGTTCAAGAGAATAGCTTGAACTCCGGAGGTAGAGGTTGCAGTGAGCTGAGATCACACCACTGCACTCCAGCCTGGGCGATAAACCAAGACAAAATAGTGCCTGACACAGCAAGTACATAAAAATGATGAAGCACTTTTGTTCTCCTAGCTGGATCACCACATCTATCTTCATTCAGATTTCTGACTCATGCGAGTCTAGATAAACACCAGCAGTTCTGAGTTCCTATGTTCAAATATCCTCTTTCATAATAGATCATCCAGACACCCAGGCACACACTCTCACACACTCTGCAGCACACCAGGGAACACGGCACCTCTTCCCACCCATGTCTGCCTGCCAGCTGCTCTTCTTCCTTTCCCACACACACTCCCTTCTTTGAGTGGCTTCCAAAACATCTCTTTCTAATTTGCTATAAAGAGTGAGCCATAAAGAATTTATTAACAATGATGAAAAAAATCACAGCTAAGTATCAGATTCTCCAGAGGAAATGAGATTAAAAAGAAATTCTGGAAAACAGTTGTTTTTGGAGAAGGGAATAGTATTAGGAAGGGGGACATTATAATTTAATGTTTCATTTTTTTAAAAAAACGAATCTGAAGCAAATATGACTATTGAGATGCAACAAAGCTGGGTGGTTACACTGTTCACTATTTTATTTTTAGACTTTTCCATTGTTTGAAACATTTGAAATCATTAAAAAACAGGAGTATTTACTGGGGTAAAAAACATGGGTGTGGTTAGAGTGCAGTAATTACTGTGAAAAAAGCAAGGTTCACAGACATTTTAATTTTTTCTTTTTCTTTTTTGAAACAGGGTCTCACCCTGTTGCCGAGGCTGGAGTGCAGTGGTGTGATCACGACTCACTGCAGCCTCAATCTTCCAGGCTGAAGTGATCCTTCTTTTCTCAGTCTCCTGAGTAGCTGGGACTACAAGCATATACCACCATTCTCAACTTGTCTTTTTAATTTACAGTAGAAATGAGGACTCACCATGTTGCCCAGGATGATCTTTGACCCCTGGGCTCAAGCAATCCTCCCACACTGGCCTCCCAAAGTGCTGGGATTAGAAGCATGAGCCACGGTACCTGAGATATTTCAATTTTTAAAAATCTCACTGAAAAACACAGTCACACACACACACACACACACACATACACACACACGTGCTGCATGATTGCTTCAAAGAGGATTTTTAAAAACAATGATGGCCCAGCTAGAAAAGATACTAATATTCAACCTCTTAGAGTTTATTTCAAACTTTATTTATTTATAAAAGAAACACAAAATAATTTTGATAAACAAAGCACCCAATTCCTACTTTTTTTTTTCATGGAAAAAAAAGTATGTGACACATACTTGTCATGCCCTGTACTCATTAAGCTTACAAAAGATATTGATAAAAACTATACAAATCTAGATTTTACAGTGCTAGGAATGCTGCCATAAGGCATGTGTATCTACATTAATACTAAATAAATTCAGCCTATATCCTTTATTTTGCCCTTTCCCACTATCATTTCAGCTTTCCTCACGGTCTTGCCATCCCAGAAGTCTGGAGGCAATGACTCTCCATCACTATCCTAATATCCTATCCCTATCCCTACAGTAATCCATTAAGACACACCTGGAAACACCAGTGAAATAGCTTTACTAGATTCCTAGAAGGGACGGTACCTGGTATGCAGCCTCAGCACCTACCAAGGACAGGGGAGGTTGAAGATTCTCCCAGTCTCCATTTACTCCTTTGCTTTTATATCTATTAGGCCTGCTTTGCCCCCTTAACAGACTCCTGGAATGGGAAGGGGTGGTAGTGGGTGGGGGACAGTGACTGGAGCCAGGAAATCAGTCTGAGAACTTCCCTGCCCCCTGGTGGTGCACAGAACACAAGACAGCCTGTGTCCTGATCCGGGTGGGACTCTCAATTTACAGCCCAGGTGAAGGGAGATGAGTTGGGGGAACAGCGATTCTGTGCATTGGAGCAGACTGGGTGGTAACTGCAGGCCACTGCCTCTGACCTGTCGGCATTCGACGTCTGACAACCATCAGGTAAATACTCTCATGATCAATGGACCAAAGGAGCCACAGTGGAGGGTGAGGAACAGCACACCCTACCAATGAAGTTTGTGACCAGGCCACGTTAATTTAGTGGTAAAAATAATAACATTAAATAAAATGTTTACGACATGAATAGAAAAATGACAGAATCTTACTTCTTTATGACAGAATCTTACTTCTTTAATTCAAGTGTTTCATGATCTCTGCCTTCATCCACTTAAGACTTACAACTCAGTGTCTGCTGTTTTTATAACATTATCCCAAGCAATAGTAACATGAAAGTTATGAGCAGGAGGGAAGCAGGGTCGCATTTCTGCAGGGTCCTTGTCTGGGGACCACCCCTCCTACAAGCTTCTGCATAATAGAGGTAGGGGGGCTCCCATGGTGGGTGCCAGTGCTGGGGCCTTAATTATGTATACCTTGGCCATAGCCCTGGACTTGGCTAGACTGGGCTGTGTGGCAATTCCGAGAGAATTCTGCTAGCAGAAAATGCCCATCCTGTCCTTACAAGAACAGCACAAGGCCAGGCTGGTCTACCTCCCACCAGGACCCCAAAGGAACATGGCCCAGGGGCTGAAGGATGGTGTTGAAGGACCAAGTTTTACTTAGATCCTTCTCAGCCCTGCCTTCCCCAGGTTTCTGTATCTTCTACACTGGAAGCTTTCTGAAAGAAATGCCTGGAACCTGTCCATTGTCTGCCCCCCAGCCCCAGCCCAGGGCCCAGCCAAAGAACAAGTAATGGCCAAGGAAACCCTCATCTAAAATGGCTGCGATCCATTACCGCCCCCGCCTCTGGCCTATGGTGTCACTTCTGCACACAAAACCACCAGGGGGCAGTCTGGGCCCATGACGAGACATTTCCTTCTAGAGAAAACCACACCTGCAAAAACCCTCTCCAGAGCCACAGCCCACCTCCGCACCCTCCAGGGGCTTTGCTCTCAGGTCTCAGTGTAGCCATTCATTCCCTGCGAAGATGCTTTGGGCTGAAAATGGTTGGGAGGAGGGGGATGGAAGTCACCTGTGTTATTTTGGAATTGACCAGGGCCTCTGAGTCCTTCAAATTCAATGCTACCACAGGCCAGCGTGGTGGCTCATGCCTCTAGTCTCAGCACTTTGGGAGGTCAAGGCGAGTGGATCACCTGAGGTCAGGAGTTCAAGATCAGCCTGGCCAACATGGTGAAACCCCATCTCTACTAAAAATACATAAATTAGCTGGACGTGGTGATGCATGCCTGTAATTCCAGCTACTCAGGAGGTTGAGGCACAAGAATTGCTTGAAGCTGGGAGACAGACATTGCAGTGAGCCAAGATCGCATTACTGCACTGTCAGCCTGGGCGACAGAGTGAGACTCTGTCTTAAAAACAAAAACATAACAAAAAACCCACTACCACAGTGCCTAGAGAACAATATGTTTAATAATATTTAAATAATGGTTGTATGAAATTGAAGCAGCAAGAAATCCAAAGGAGAATAGCTCTAGGGGACGGAGGTGGATGAGTATGCATGGGGGAGAGGCTATTCTGTGATCAGGTTGGGTCTGGAGCCCTCCCCACTGTCCAGAACGCCTCCAAGCTCCTACATCTTCTCCCATATACTGAGGCCTTGGAGATGTAATGCAGAAGTGAAGTGAGCAGGCTGAGGATGAGGGCAGGTATCTGGAACATGTTCAGGAGTGGGAGAGGAGTAACATAGCTTACAGTCTAGGCAGAGCAGCAGAGGCTACAGATTTCATTCCCAGCCCTCAACCTATAAGACCTCAGGGGCAGATACTGACTCCAGCTTGCCTGTGCCCTTACCCTAAGGCCACTCACACTCTTTTTTTAATACAGGTAATCCATGTTTATTACAGAAAAATGCCACATTACTCTTTATTGGATGCTAAGGCCAGCTCCAGCCCCTTTCTCTCCAAGCACAGGGGCACACAGGCAAGGGGCTCCGTTCTCTGGCCAGGATGCAGTGGAAGCCTGGCTCCACTACCAGTCTCCTACAGCCAGCACCCTCCTCGGTGCCTGGGGCTCAGGTCTGTTCAAACTCCTGCTCACAGTAGCCTACATTGAGGGGCTGGGCCTGGACACCTCGCCTGCAAGAGGACACGAAAAAATGGCAAGATGAGACCCCCAGAAGGGGTCAGTCTTAGGCCCCAGTAACACTTTCTACACCACTCGTCTCTCCTTCCCCATTTCGGTGACTCTCAAACTGTCACTGTACACCAAATGTACCTGGGAACCCCAATTCCAGAGATTCTTACTTGGAGTAGGGCAAAGTATTGGCAAGAATCTGTAAGTTGAACAGGTGCCTCAGGTGATTTTGACACAGATCTTGGAGATCCAGGAATATTGGGAACACCTCTCTATTTCTATCCTGCCTATCTCTGTACTCTGACCCTGAATAACTCAATTCCTTCAGAAAATAGGTGGATGCCTGAAAGGTAGCCAATGTGCTTGGCCTACTTAGCCTCCTGTTGCTGACTCTAAAACACTGTAAACGTGGTGGCACTGGGGACTTAGGTGCTGTCCTGTCCATGAATATGGACATAAAATCCTGTCCTTGGGTCTCAGACTATAACCTGACCAATCTCCTTAGAGGACCTCTAGGCATGCTGCCCTTATTATCCAAGTAAGCAACATGCTTAGAGAACCAGCTGGAAGTTAGCCAGTGAATGACATAGTTGAGGCTTAGACACCACCATGCTTGACTCTCAGCCCAGCACTGCTCTGCACTAGGCTATGTCCCCCAAGTTCTCAAGACCTAGTCAACGAAGGAATCAGGGAAATGACTCTCTTACACAGGCACATCCCTGACAGAGGCAAAGGTATCATGAGATCCTGTAAGTCAGCCTGGTTCAAATTCTACTTTTTAGTGACTTTGGGCAAGGTACTGAACTTCGCTGTGCTTCAGCTGTCTATCTCTAAAATGGGGATAAAAATGCACCTATCTTATGGGGTTGTGGTGAAGACTAAATGAGACAATATGTGTAACAAGCTTAGCACAGTGTTTGCCACAAAATACAGTTGTCCCTCAGGATCGGCAGCAGATTTGTTTCAAGAACCCCATGGATACCAAAATCAAAGGCTGCTCAAGTCCTTTATGTAAAAATGACATAGTATTTGCATATAACCAATGTACAATTTCCCATATATTTGAAATGATCTTAGATTACTTATACCTAATACAGTATAAATGCTGTATAAATAGTTGTTATATGGTATTTTTAAATTTTTATTATTTTTTGTTGTATTTCTTTTTTTCCTGAATATTTTTATTGCAGTTGGTTGAATCCGTGGATGAGGGCCAACTAAGCCTCTGTAAGTGTTAGCCATTGTTAATATTCTCTTCCTCTAAGGGGTTCCCAGCCCTGGATCTGCCCTACCCAACCCTGCAAAGGCCCCACAGCCTGCTTACCTCAGCAACTCACAGCGGAAGTGTGACAAACGTTCATGGGCAAATGTCAGGTCAGACGTCAACTTGTTGCTCCACAGCCTTTCGGCAACAGCCCCTGCCCTGGGCCTGGAGGAAAGCGGGCATGTGCCAGATTAGGCCCTGTATTCCCTGGAAAGGTGCTGGACATCCACAGGCTACTACCTCTTGTCTAGGTGCCCTGGACTAGCTCAGGCCAAAGGAAGTGATCAACACCTTGTTATGAGTCACAGCCAAGTTGGATGGCTCCCAGAGGGTTCTGGGGCTCAGCTCCACTTTCATTAAAATGCGGGTAGCAATCCCCACTCTCTTCCTCTCCCAAAGATAGGGATAATAAGAATAAGCTTTAAAGGTATCATTAACCACTAATGACAGTGGCAGCAACAGATGTCCTTAAAATGTAAACTTTGCACACCCAACCACACTTGGTAAGGCTGCAGTGGAAACAGCAGAGGGAAGTCTTATTGCAGGAACCATGGATGCTTGTGCTGGACCCTGAGCAAGTCACCTATGTTCTCCAGGCCTCATTATCTCTCTGGGAAGTGAGGTTAACAATCCCTATCCCACATACCTAATGGGTGGCTGGAGGGCTATATATGGAAGTCATGTGGGGAGTGAATATTGCACAGAAATTGTCAGAAGCCTTGTTGCACTGTCTGCTCTCTCTCAGGCCTGAAAGGAGGGTAGTAGTCTGGACATGGCTAGATGGGATTGAGTTTATAAGGGAACCCAACCCTCCACCTCCCCCAGAAAACCCTTACCAGAGCCTGGGGACCAGGTTTGTGTTGTCCACGTATTCTCCCCACATACAGGCCTCTCCACCAATCACCAGAGCCTTCTGCTCAGCAGTACCTGGGGGAAAACAAGCAACAACAGTCTCGTGATGGTGGGGTAATTCTAGGGTCCCCCTCAACCACCTTCCCAATGTGGCCCTCACCTGAGCTAAGTCGTTTCGCTTCCTAACCTGAAATGTCTGGCCCAGACCTTCCTGCCTCTCATCCTGTGCCCCAGCCTAGCCTCCTCTGGTCAGCAAGAACAGCTCTCTACTTTCACCTTCAAATGCCAGGGGTTCCACTAGGTAGAAGTCCTTCCAGTCAGGGCCATAGGATATACGGTTCAGGTACCAGGGGGCGGAGAGAAGGGCCCGGAAGCCGGCCTTGGTGATTAGTCCCAGCTCCTTCATATAGTTCACTGGAGTCTCTTCTCGCCACACCTGTATGACTGTGTCCGGCCGAACCTGTTATAAAAGGTCAAATGGCAGTAAAGACACAAAGCTGAGGAGGTTCCTGGGCCTTATTCATACACAGGCAACATGGGACAACAGATGTGTCCTCCATCTGTTCCCCAGCAGCAAACTCTGTCTCTGTGACTCCTGACCATTGAGCTCACACCTCAGGCAAAGGCCAAGGAATCCAGGGCCCTAAGAGGCCTCCCTGCAGCTCTCCTCTCCTTGTTCCTCTGCAGCCTCCCTGTCCACACAGAGCTAGTAATACTGGCTGTGAGCTGAGGGAGGTAAACAGTGGGACCCACAAGCTGCCATGTCCGAAAGTCTCCAGATGTTTCTGGGGGACAAGGTTCCTGCAGAGTCCTTGGATGTGACAGGAGGCTGGGATCTTCCTGATAAAGGAGAAGGTAGCCTTGCTCCCACAGACCCAGAAGATCTTAATCTATGACTCAGAAGAAAGAGCCAGCCTATCCAAGTAACCTAGCAGCAGAAATAGTGCTTAATCAAGTTTGTAGTAAGGGAAGATAGAGACTCTGACACATAAATCCAGGGCTGATACCACTGTGGCCTTTGGTTTTTTGAGGGTATCTCACTCTGTTGCCTGGGCTGCAGTGCAGTGGCACATCTTGGCTTACAGCAACCTCGGCCTCCTGGACTCAAGCAATCCCCTAACCTCAGCCTCCTGATTTTTGTATTTTCTTTTTGTAGAGATGAGGGTTTTGCTATATTGCCCAGGCCGGTCTTGAACTCTTAGGCTCAAGCAATCCACCTGCCTTGGCCTCCCAAAGTGCTTGGCTTACAGGTGTGAGCCACCGCACCCAGCACTCTGTGGCCTTTCTAGAGAGAAAAGGAGAGTGCTCTGACCATTACAGACCAATCCAAACCAGGGAGGAGCTGGGGAGACCAGAGGGAGGCACCGCTGGTGGCTTCTTCTCTTCTCTGCTCTGGCTCACCTTTACTTTATTATCAAACACCTCCTGCCACACCACATAGCCCTTGCCATAAGAAGAGACGATGTCCAGCAGCCTGGAGAGGAGAGGAGTGTCTAGTAAGTGCCTGCTTAGCTCACACGGGCTCTAGATTGTTAGTGGCAGTGCTCCAGGGCTTCAGCCTGGCCAGGCGCCTATTCCTCATTGAGCAGTGTCTTCTCCAGGGTTGGAAAGTGACCACTCCAAACCTGAAAGGATGGGACAAAGGACAAGGGAACCCTGCAGGGGCCAGACAGTGGCTAAGCAAGGCCTGACTCTGGTATGGAAAGGGAGGACCCCACAGGAGGTGGCTCCCAAGGGACCCCACCCTCCCTCCTTCCTTCCTCACGTCTGGATGTAGAAGGACTCCAGCTGCTTGAAGTCCTCACCGAAGCCTTTCTTCTTCATAAAGTCCTGGATATCTGGGTTGGACTTCCTGAATCCCAAGAGAAAATGAAGATTGATCTTTCAACATCCTGAAAGCCCAATGCCTGGGGATTAGTCACCTGGCCCCTTATAACTTCCTCTTTTCACCTGAAAAACCAAATAAGCAAGGATCTCAGAAGCCCTACATGTGGAAAGTGTGGCCAAGTAAAGTTATGTGAAGCGGGCTGTTGACACAGGCTGAGAAAGGCTGAGTCTGGACCTGAAGAGTTTTAAGTTCAAACTCCCAAGGAGAACACGTTAATCCTCTCTGGATTGCAACATGTGGATCCAAGGTTTTAACTTAAAGCTCCAGCACGTTGGATTCTGGCTTTCCTATCTGCTCTTGCAGTTGGATGAGAAGCCTTGCTGTCTATCACCTGCTGCAAAGTCTTTGCGTTAAAATGTCCGCATTTTGCTCACATTGCTCTTCTTCTGGAATATTTTCCCCTGCTCATCACGTCTCCAAAAAGCCAAACGATTTTCCCAGATTCAGCTCTAGTGCCCTCTTCTCAAAGAAGCCCCTCTACCTCTTTTGAGCTCACTAGAACTAAGGGTTTGGATTTTACAACTGAATACTAATTAGATGCTGTCATCTATTAGTCTTGAATTCTGTGTCTTGACTCTTCAACCAATTTTAAGCCTTCATAACTGGGATTATTTTTCTCTATCCTGAACTTTTCCAAGACAATTCTGTTTCCAGAGCTGGTTCTTCCATCAATACCTCAAGAATATGAGAGTATGAAGGAAAAGGTTCACAGTGAAAGCCTTGCTCAAATCAGGTAGGCTCTCTATGCAGATGGGCAGAGGAAGGCCTAAATCTGAGCAGTGTGAACCCATACAGACCGCTGAGAGCAGCAGCTGAGCGAGGTAGCCCCTCGGGTGCTAACCTCTATTCTGAGTAAGCAACTGATCAGGCCACAGTAGGAAGATCAAAGGGCTCATACCAGCAGGTGAAATCAACCTCATCTCCTCCAAGATGAAGATAAAAATCTGGGAAGACAGAGCTGACCTCCAAGAAGAATGTGCTCATGAACTCATAGGTATTGTTGAGACTGGGATTCACTGGTCCAAAGGTGCCAGAGGGCTCAGACCCAGAGTAGCAAGGAGTCAATAATCCAGGGATACCTAAGCCAACAGAGAACCCCACATGAATGTCACAAATACATAAACCCCCATGCACAGTCCTACAAGTGAGGACACAAGTCACGCAAAGTCAGACAAATGTATTCATAAACATCACACACATTTAGGTAGGCACACTCAGGCACTTACAGACACTGGTAGTCACCACCGTTTAGTCACAAGAAAAAGATACAGATATATCCACAATCATAGGCAGAGGCTGAGTTCCAGCCAGACAAATGTCAGCACACACACTCTTGCCTTGACACACCGCTGCTAGCAGGTGCCACCCTTGCTCCCCAGGCTGCTCTCCTCACAAGCCTTTTGGCAGAGGGAGAGCCTAATCCAGCCAAACTGGCAAAATCTTTCTTCTCTATCTCCTCCTGTACATGGGGTCAGCCACCACCCAGAATCTTTTTACATTTCCTTAGGGGTATCTCCCTTGGCCCAGAGTCTTTACTTTCTGATGCTGAGGCCACAAGATATCTTCAGGGTTTTTGTTGTTATTTGTTTTTGAGATGGAGTATTGCTCTGTCATCCAGGCTGGAGTGCAGTGGCACAATCTTGGCTCACTGCAACCTCCTGGGTTCAAGTGATTCTCCTGCCTCAGCCTCCTGTAGCTGGGATTACAGGTGCCCACCTCCACACCTATGTAATTTTTCTATTTTCAGTAGAGATCGGTTTCACCATGTTGGCCAGGCTGGTCTCAAACTCCTGACCTCAGGTGATCCACCTGCCTTGGCCTCCCAAAGTGCTGGGATTACAGGCATGAGCCACCGCACCTGGTCAATAGCTTCAGTTTTCTATCAGGCCAGTAGCCCCATTCAACCATTGTTTAACCAGTGTTGAGGGTTCACACTGGAGGGCTGAGGGTATACAGAATAAAGGGGGCAGGGGTAGTGACTGTCTGACTCTGACCTCGGCAGGCTTGCCTTGGGCTTCTTCCTTTCAGATTGTACCCTGGTGGTCAGATTCCTCAGCATCCACTCTAGGGCACAACTACCTGCAATGGCATCTGAGAAAAATGTGCCCTTACATATCTAATAGTACATATTTCAGTACTAAGAAGCGGCCTCTGTTGCCGAAAGTGAGTTCTTCCTATGTAAATTCTCAGGTGGAAGAAGTTGATGGAAAGCATTCTCCCAAGGACCAAGGCTGGGATATGCCACTTGATAGATAACCAGTGCCCTGAAGCTTCACTCTGAGCATAATAAGCCAAGTCCTTCCAGTCTCAGACATTATTCTTACCTGGTCCCCAGGACAAAGTGTGGCCAGGAGTGTCAAATTCTGCGAGCACACGGATACCCCGGAGCCGCGCATATTCAATGACCTCCTTCACGTCCTGTGCTGTGTAGATGTGGGTGACAGGGTTGTAGGACCCCTGAAAGGCACAAGACACCCTTTAGGTTCACATTTCCAAAGCTAGCCGAGTAGAAGATACTCAAAATGCCCACAAGACTCCCCAGATATCAGAAAACCTGCCCATAGCCCTTTGGTATCAAGGACTATCTTCAAAAAACTTGATAATAATTTCCCAGAAGTTCCCACATCTGTTTTATCTGAGTATCATAATGCCAGTGAGATAATCATGGTGGGTATTAATATTATGTCCATTTAACAGAACGTACATAAATAAAAAGGGAATAAAGCCAAAAAAGATTATCTCCTAAAGGTCACAAGGCAAAATTATTGGCAAAGTTTTGGACTTGAACTCAAGTCTCCAGATTCCAAATCCAGTGTTCTTCCCTTATGTTGGTCTAAAACAGGCTGGGTAGGATATGAGATCCTGTCCTTGCCAGCCAGGCCACAGTCAGGCTCAGACGCTGACCCATAAACGTTGGTCTGAGTGAAATGGGGACATACCTTTCTGGTAAGCTCTGGAAAAGTGAAGCTCTCATATGGGAAGGAAGGATCATCTACCAGATGCCAGTGGAACACGTTCAATTTATTGTATGCCATGACATCCTATAGGTTAAAGTGCACACTGTGAACCCATCAGTCTCTCCAGTTTCAGCCTCAAACTTGGAATGCTGGGCAGGCTCTCAGGCTGCTCCATACACCCCTATAGGCTAGACCTGTCTCAGCTCTCAATGAAGTGTTTATGGAGACTCTCTATCAAATCTTCCCATCAGGGAGGGATGGCATGGAAGAAGACCCAGCCACACTTCTACTTTTCCCAGGACACATCCAAAGATGGATGACAGAAGTGGTCTTTCCTCTTTTTGAAATAAATTCTGGCCACATTAAAAGGAGGGCTGCAGCTACTGTGGCACCCCTCTTCCAAAAGCCCCCAGAAGCCTGAAGATCAACACTTCCTCTTGCCATTTGTGTTGGGTTGTCTGACTGGTGTTAACCCCATCTGTGAGATCTCCCGGCAACCTAGTAGCCTCTTAACTCATAATCTCAGAAGCCAAGGCTGGCAGATGTGTCGCTTCCTTTGGTTCCATTACAGGAGCGAAGGAAAAGGCAGACACAGGAACTGGATCAGGAACTATCAGATTAGACTGCATATTAAACTCAAGAGAGTTAGAAACCTCCCCAGGTAAGGCCATTTTTTTTTTTTTTTTTTGACAGAGTCTTGCTCTGTCACCCAGGCTGGAATGCAGTGACATAACCTTGGCTCACTGCAACCTCCACCTCCCAGGTTCAAGTGATTTTCGTGCCTCAGGCTCTTCTATTTATTTATTTTTGAGACAGGTTCTCCGTTTTCCAGGCTGGAGTGCAGTGGAGCAATCACAGTTCATGTATCCTTGACCTCCCCTTGGCTCAGGTGATCCTCCCATCTTAGCTTTCTGAGTAGCTGGGGCTATAGGCTTGCACCACCATGCCTGACTAACTTTTTGTATTGTTAGTAGAGATGGGGTTTCACTGTGTTGGCCAGGCTGGTCTCAAACTCCTGAGCTCCAGCAATCCACCCGCCTCGCCCTCCCAGAGTGCTAAGATTACAGGTGTGAGCCACTGCACCTGGCCCCCAGGTAAGGCTTTGAACATCTCTCTCCTATGACCTTGACCTAATTAAAGTTAGCTCCGGAGGCCAGGTGACTCACACCTGTAATCCTACCACTCTGGGAAGCCAAGGTTGGCAGACTGCTTGAGCCCAGGAGTTTAAGACCAGCCTGGGCAACATGACGAAACTCCAGCTCTACAAAAAATACAAAA
>PVKP010038202.1:0-21065 GCA_004027715.1 Plecturocebus donacophilus
TCCAAGAAATATGGGACTATGTGAAAAGACCTAATTTACGCTTAATAGGTATATCTGAAAGTGACGAAGAGAATGAATCCAAGTTGGAAAGTATTTTTCAGGATATTATCCAGGAAATTTTTTCTAAACTAGCAAGGCATGACAATACTCAACTCCAGGCAATACAGAGAACCCCACAAAGATATTCCTCAAGAAGACCAACCCCAAGACACATAATCATCAGATTTACTTGGATTGACATAAAGGAGAAAATACTAAGCGCAGCCAGAGAGAAAGGCCAGGTTACCCATAAAGGGAAGCCTATCAGATCTCTTACAGCAGATCTCTCAGTAGAAACTCTACAAGCCAGAAGAGAGTGGGGGTTAATATTTAACATCCTTAAAGAAAAAAACTTTCAACCCAGAATCACATATCTAGCCAAACTAAGTTTTACAAGCCAAGGGAAAAATAAAATTTTTTGCGAACAAGCAAGAACTCAGAGACTTCATTACCACCAGGCCTGTTTTGCAACAACTTCTGAAAGAAGCACTATATACATAAATGAACAACCAGCATCAGTTATCCTAAAAACTTATCAAAAAGTAAAGAATATTACAACAAAGAAGAATTTACATCAACTAATGGGCAAACAGCTAGTTAGCCTTAAATAACAGTATTCACATATAACAATATTAAGCCTAAACTTAAAGGGATTAAATGCCCAATCAAAACATACAGTTAGACAAACTGAATAAAAAGTTAAAACCCATTGCTATGCTGTATTCAGACCTTTCTTATAGGCAAGGACACACAAAGACTTAACATAAAGGGATGGAGGTAGATCTGCCAACCTAATGGAGAGAAAAAAAAAAACGGATTTGAACTCAGACCTGGAACAAGCAAATTTAATAAATATTTACAGAACCTACCACCCCATATCAACAAAACATATATTTTTTTCAATATTGTATCATACCTATTCTAAAAGTGATCACATAATAGGAAATAAATCACTTTTTAGTAATTATATAAGCATTTCACAGATTTAAATGAAATCTTGAGCAACAGAGCAAGATTCTCGTTCTCTCTCCCTTTTTCTTTCTTCTCTTTTATTCTATTTCTTTCTTTCTCTTAAAAAAAACTTCCCCTCTCTCTCTTTCTTTCTCTCTTTAAAAAAAAATCCTGAAAATTTCAATAGATGAATAAAGTTCAATGTATTTCACTTCTGAATAGCACTGAAGAGACTGTTAAATACTTCAACTAGATTACTGCTTCTATGAGTTGAAATAGCAACTTTCAGCCCATCTTTTTTTGGTTATTGTTTTGTTTGCTTTTCCACTGACCTACAATCACTTGCAGACCCTTGTATCTAAAGATTACTGTGAGTACTGGAGACTGACCCATACAGAGAGTTCAAAAAGTACATACATTTCACCTACTAGCAACAAAAATACAAAACTATGAATTCTTAAGATGATCTCAAAGAGTTTTGAAGATGACTAGGATAGTCTAAATAAGAATTGAGTTATTTTAAGCTTAATCAGCTTGTTTCACATTCTTTTGCAATGAGAAAATAACTAGGAAATCTGGCAATGGGTAATAAAATAAGCATTGCAGTCTTTTCTCGCTTGGTCAACTTTAACAATTCATTTATCGGAAATTTCATGCTTGAAACGATTATCAAGTACCTTCTGGCATAAAATGCCATTTGCCCATTAATACACTTGGCTGGTTTCCTGAGGGTTACTTAAACGTGATTTCTACCAAGAAATCTTCCTATACCTCCCCTACTGCACCCTGGTCCCCACTGGGAGACTCCTCAGTGGTCCATCACTCAGTGATTATCACTCTTGAAGCACTCCCCACACTGACTTCTAATGGTTGACTTAAAAGTTTTGCTTTTTTTCCCTCTTTTGTCCCTTTTTCCTCCCTCCTTCTAGACAGACTGTCCCCAAGTTCTTTTTATGTTGTTGTTTTTTGGGGGTTGTTTGTTTTTGTTTTGTGTTTTTGAGACGGACTCTCGTTCTGTTGCCCAGGCTGGAGTGCAGTGGTGCAATCTTGGCTCACTGCAACCTCCACTTCCCGGGTTCAAGCAATTCTCCTGCCTCAACCTCCTGAGTAGCTGAGACCACAGGCATGCAGCACCACACTCTGCTAATTTTTTGTATTTTTAGTAAAGATGGGGTTTCACCATGTTAGCCAGCATGATCTCAAACTCCTGACCTCATGATCTGCCCACAATGGCCTCCCAAAGTGCTGGGATACAGGTGTCAGCCACCACACCCCGCCTGACTGTCCCCAAGTTCTTCCACAAATTCTGCCACAGAGTAGACAATTGACAAATGTTTGCTGAATGAGAAAGCACAGATATACAGGGAGAGAGTGCTGAAGACCACAGAGATATTCGAGTTGTCAAACTTTTACTTACTATGTAAGAAAGTAGAAGTACAAAAGATTTAAATGCTAGAGCCATGATTAGAAACCCATTTCCACTACTCAAAGATGCTTTCTTATGTCAGTTCATTATATACAGAATACAAAACCTTGTTTACTCTTAACAATGTAAAATTATGTAGTCCCAGATACTTAGGAGGACAAGACGGAAGAATCGCTTGAACCTGGGAGGTGGAGGTTAATGAGATCATACCACTGTACTCCAGCCTGGGTAACAGAGTGAGACTCTGTCTCTAGGAAAACAGAAAAGGTGACTGGCAAGATGGCCAAATAGGAACAGCTTCGGTCTGCAGCTCCCAGTGAGATCAATGCAGAAGGTGGGTGATGTCTGCATTTCCAACTGAGGTACCTGGCTCATCACATTGGGACTGGTTAGATAGTGGTTGCAGCCCTTGGAAGGAGAGCCAAGGCAGGGTGGGGTGTCACCTCACCTAGGAAGCACAAGGGATTGGAGAAATCCCCCTCCCCAGCCAAGGGAAGCTGTGAGGGACTGTGCCATAAAGAATGGTGCCCTGAGGCCCAGATACTACACTTTGCCCATGGTCTTCACAAGCCACAGACCAGAAGATTCCCTCAGGTGCCTCTGCTACCAGGGTCCTGGGTTTCAAGCACAAAATTGGGTGGCCGTTTGGGCAGACACCAGGCTAGCTGCAGAAGTGTTTTTTCATGCCCCAGTGGCACCTGGAATGCCAGCAACACAGAATCATTCACTCCCCTGGAAAGGGAACAGAAGCCAGAGAGCCAAGCAGTCTAGCTCAGTGGACCCCAGCTCCACAGACCCCAGAAAGCTAAGATCCACTGGCTTGAAATTCTTGCTGCCACCACAGCGGTCTGAAGTTGGCCTTGGATGCTTGAGTTTGGTTGGGGAGGGGTGTCCACCATTACTGAGGCTTAAGAAGGCAGTTTTCCCCTCACAGTGTAAACAAAGCCATGAGAAAGTTCAAACTGGGTAGAGCCCACCGCAGCTCAGCAAAGCTGCTGTAGCCAGACTGCCTCTCCAGATTCATCCTCTCTGGGCAGGGCATCTCTGAAAGAAAGACAGTAGTCCCAGTCAGGGGCTTATAGATCAAAGTACCATCTCCCTGAGACAGAGCACCTCAGGGAAGTGGCAGCTATAGGTGCAACCTCAGAAAGTTAAATGTTCCTACCTGCTGGCTCAGAAGAGAACAGCAGATCTCCCAGCATGGTACTCAGGCTCTGCTAAGAAACGGACTGCCTCCCTAAAGTGGGTCCCTGACCTCCTGACTAGAAGACACCTCCCAGCAGGGGTTGACAGACACCTCATACAGAAGAACTCTGGCTGGCATGTGGCAGGTGCTCCTCTGGGACGAAACTTCCAGAGGAAAAAATAGGCAGCAACCTTTGCTGTTCTGCAGCCTCCACTGGTGATACTCAGGCAAACAGGGTCTGGAGTGGACCTCCAGCAAACTCTAGCAGACTTGCAGCAGAGGAGCCTGACCGTTAGAAGGAAAACTAACAAACAGAAAGAAATAGCATCAACAGCAACAAAAAGGACATCCATACAGAAACCCCATCCAAAGGTCACCAACATCAAAGACCAAAGGAAGACAAATCCACAAAGATGAAGGAAAACCAGTGCAAAAAGGATGAATATTCAAAAAACCAGAACGCCTCTTCTCCTCCAAAGGATCACAACTCCTTGCCAGGAAGGGAACAAAACTGAACAGAGAAAGAGTTTGACAAATTGATACAAGGAAATTTCAGAAAGTGGGTAATAAATGCCTCCAAATATTAAAGGAGCATGTTCTAACAATGCAAGGAAGCTAAGAACCTTGATAAAAGGCTAGAGGAATTGCTAACAAGAATAACCAGTTTAGAGAAGAACATAAATGACCTGATGAAGCTGAAAAACACAGCACGAGTGTCAAGCTGGACCAGCAGACTCTGGCCAAGCTGACAGATGAAAAACTTCACTGACACAGGATTTTGCCTGAGAGACTGCAGGCAGAGGGCTTCCACCTCTTTGATACCAGAGAAGAGCATCCTGCTTTGCTGCCCTAATCAGCCAGAGAGGCTGTGCATTTATTTAATAGAAATTTAATGACAAAGGTCTTGAGTAAACAGCATTAGTGAGTAATTAACATTGCCAGTCCCTCTCCCACAAGTAGAGAGCAGTTTTGCTGAGGGATAATCAAATGTTGGTTTCCAGGGAAATAGGTAAACAAGCTATTTAGATAAATTCCTCTGCATTCCCTTGTTATTTAGTCTTTGCTATTAACTCAAGGTAAGAGGATCAGGCTGCATTCAGCCACAACCTACTCCCGAGGCTTTTGCAAAAGCCTTCCAGCCTTCCAAGAAGGTTTGGATCTCTGATAATTTCTCCCACCAACTTGACTTATCTCCTACCATGAGAAATTCATGAAACATACATAAGTATCAATAGCCAAATTGATCAAGCAGAAGAAAGGATTTCAGAGCTTGAAGATCAACTTATAAACAAAGAGTGAAGACAAGATTAGAGAAAAAAGAACGAAAAGGAATGAACAAAGTCTCCAAGAAATATGGGACTATGTGAAAAGACCAAACCTACATTTGATTGTTGTACCTGAAAGTGATGAGGAGAATGAAACCGAGTTGGAAAACACTCTTCAGAATATTATCCAGGAGAACTTCCCCAACCTAGCAAGACAAGCCAACATTCAAACTCAGGAAATACAGAGACCACCACAAAGATACTCCTCAAAGAAGATCAACCACAAGACACATAATCATCAGACTCACCAAGATTGAAATGAAGGAAAAAACGTTAAGGGCAGAGAGGAAGGTTGGGTTACCAACAAAGGGAAGCCTATCAGACTCACAGTGGATCTCTCTGCAGAAACCCTAAGAGACAGAAAAGAGTGGGGGCCAATATTCAACATTCTTAAAGAAAAGAATTTTCAACCCAGAATTTTATACCCAGCCAAATCAAGCTTTATAAGTGAAGGAGAAATAAAATCCTTTATGGACAAGCAAACGCTGATAGATTTTGTCACCACCAGGCCTGCCTTCCAAAAGCTCCTGAAGGAAGCACTAAATATGGAAAGGAAAAACTGGTACCAGACACTGCAAAAACATACCAAATTGTAAAGACCATCAACACTATGAAGAAACTGCATCAACTAATGGGCAAAATAACCAGCTAGCAACATAATGACAGGATCAAATTCACACAAAACAGTATTAACCTTAAATGTAAACAGGATAAATTCCCCAATTAAAAGGCACAGACTGGCAAATCGGATAAAGAGTCAAAAGCCATTGATGTGCTATATACAGGAGACTCATCTTGCATGCAAAAACACACATAGGCTCAAAATAAAGGGATGGAATATTTATCAAGCAAATGGAAAGCAAAAAAATGCAGGAGTTGCAATCCTAGTCTCTGACAAAACAGACTTTAAATCAACAAAGATCAAAAAAGACAAGGGCATTAATTACATAATGGTAAAGGGATCAATGCAACAAGAAGGGCTAACTATCCAAAATATATATGCACCCAATACAGGAACACCCAGATTCATAAAGCAAGTTCTTAAAGACATACAAAGAGACTCAGACTCCCACACAACAACAGTGGGAGACTTTTAACACCCCACTGTCAACATTAGACAGATCAACAAGACACAAAATTAACAAGGATATTCAGGACTTGAACTCAGCTCTGGATTAAATGAACCTAATAGACATCTAGAGAACTATCCACCCCAAATCAACAGAATATACATTCTTCTGAGTACCACATTGCACTTATTCTAAAATTGATCACATAATTGGAAGTAAAACACTCTTCAGCAAATGTAAAAGAACAGAGATCATAACAAACAAACTCTCAGACCAGAGTGCAATCAAATTAGAATTCAGGATTAAGAAACTCACTCAAGACTGCACAACTACATGAAAACTGAACAACCTGCTCCTGAATGACTACTAGGTAAATAATAAAATTAAGGTAGAAATAAATAAGTTCTTTGAAACCAATGAGAACAAAGACACAAATGTACCAGAATCTCTGGGACACACCTAAAGCAGTGTTTAGAGGGCAATTTATAGCACTAAATGCACACAGGAGAAAGTGGAAAAGATCTAAAATTGATACCCTAACATCCCAATTAAAAGAACTAGAGAAACAAGAGCAAACAAATCCAAAAGCTAGCAAAAGACAGAAATAACTAAGATCAGAGCAGAACTGAAGGACATAGACATGAAAAACCCTTCTAAAACTCAATGAACACAGGAGCTGGTTTTTTGAAAAGATTAACAAAACAGACAGACCATTAGCCAGGCTAATAAAGAAGAAAAGAGAGAATCAAATAGACACAATAAAAAATGGTAAAGAGGAGATCACCATTGATCCCACAGACATACAAATTACCATCAGAGAATACTGTAAATATCTCTAGGCAGATAAACTAGAAAATATACAAGAAATGGATAAATTCCTGGAAACACACCCTCCCAAGACTAAACCAGGAAGAAGTCAAATCCCTGAAGAGACCAATAACAAGTTCTGAAATTGAGGCAGTAACTAACACCCTACCAACCAGTAAAAGCCCGGGACCAGATGGATTGAGAGCTGAATTCTACCAGAAGTACAAAGAAGAGCTGGTACCATTACTTCTGAAACTATTCCAAGTAATAAAAAAAGAAGTATTCCTTCCTAACTAATTTTATGAGGACAGCATCATCCTGATACCAAAACCTGGCAGAGACACAACAAAAAAAGAAAATTTCAGGCCAATATTCCTGACGAACATCAATGCAAAAATCCTCAATAAAAAACTGGGAAACCAAATCCAGCAGTACATCAGAAAGCTTCTTCACCACAATCAAGTCAGCTTCATCCCTGGGACGGAAGGCTGGCTCAACATATGCAAATCAATAAATATAATCTATCACATAAACAGAACCAATGACAAAAACCACATGATTATCTCAATAGATGCAGAAAATGCCTTCAATAAACTTCAACATCCCTTCATACTAAAAACCCTCAATAAACTAGGTATTGATGGAATGCATCTCAAAATAATAAGAGCTGTTTATGACAAACCCACAGCCAGTATCATATTGAATGGGCAAAAGCTGGAAGCATTCCCTTTGAAAACCAGAACAAGATAAGGATGCCCTCTCTCACCACTCCTATTCAACATAGTATTAGAAGTTCTGTCCAGGTCAATAAGGCAAGAGAAAGAAATAAAGGGTATTCAAATAGAGAGGAAGTCAAATTATCTCTGTTTGCAGATGACATGATTGTATATTTAGAAAACTCCATCATCTTCGCCCCAAAACTCCTTAAGCTGATAAGCAACTTCAGCAAAGTTTCAGGATACAAAATCAATGTGCAAAAATCACAAGCATTCCTATACACCAATAGTAGACAAACAGAGACCCAAATCATGAGTGAACTCCCATTCACAATTGCTACAAAGAGAATAAAATACCTAGGAATACAACTTTACAAGGGATGTGAAGGACCTCTTCAAAAAGAACTACAAACCAGTGCTCAAGGAAATAAAAGAGGACACAAACAAATGGAAAAACATTCCGTGCTCATGAATAGGAAGAATGAGTATCATGAAAATGGCTATACTGTCCAAAGTAATTTATAGATTTAATGCTATTCCTATCAAACTACCATTGCCTTTCTTTACAAAATTAGAAAAAAATACGTTAAATTTCATATGGAACCAAAAAGAGCCTATATAGCCAAGACAATCCTAAGCAAAAAGAACAAAGCTGGAGACAACACACTACCTGACTTCAAACTATACAACAAGGCTACAGTAATCAAAACAGCGTGACCAATGAAACTGAACAGAGGCCTCAGAAATAATGCCACACATCTACAACCATCTGATCTTTGACAAAACTGACAAAACCAAACAATGGGGAATGGATTCCCTATTTACTAAATGGTGTTGGGAAAACTGGCTAGCCATATGCAGAAAACTGAAACTGAATCCCTTCCTTATACCTTATACAAAAATTAACTCAAGATGGATTACATAATTAAACATAAGACCTAAAACCATAGAAACCCTAGAAGAAAACCTAAGTAATATCACTCAGGACATATGCATGGGCAAAGATTTCATAACTAAAACACCAAAAGCAATGGCAACAGAAGCTGAAATTGACAAATGGGATCTAAGTGCACAAGAGAGCTTCTGCATAGCAAAAGAAACTATCATCATAGTGAACAGGCAACCTACAGAATGGGAGAAAATTTTTGCAATCTATCCATCTGACAAAAGGCTAATGTCCAGAATCTACAAAGAACTTAAACAAATTTACAAGAAAAAATAAATTCCATCAAAAAGTAGGCAAAGGACATAAACAGACACTTCTCAAAAGAAGACATTTATGCAGCCAACAAACATATAAAAGAAAGCTCATCATTACTGGTCATTTGAGAAATGCAAATCAAAACCACATTGGGATACCATCTCATGCCAGTTAGAATGACAATCATTAAAAAATAAAAAAAACAACAGATCCTGGAGAGGATGTGGAGAAATAGAAATGCTTTTACACTGTTGCTGGGAGTGTACGTTAGTTCAACCATTGTGGAAGGCAATGTGGCGATTCCTCAAGGATCTAGAAATAGAAATACCATTTGACTCAGCAATCTCATTACTGGGTATATACCCAAAGGCTTATAAATCATTCTACTATAAAGTCACAAGCACACATATGTTTACTGCAGCACTGTTCACAATAGCAAAGACTTGGAACCCACTCAAATGCCCATCAGTGATAGACTGGATAAAGAAAATGTGGCACATATTCACCATGGAAAACTGTGCCACCATAAAAAAAGATGAGATCATGTCCTTTGCAGGGACATGAATGAAACTGGAAACCATCATTCTCAGCAAACTAACACAGGAACTGAAAACCAAACACCACATGTTCTCACTCATAAGTGGGAGCTGAACAGTGAGATCACATGGACACAGGGAGGGAAATATCACACACTGGGGCCTGTTGGTGGGTAAGAGGGTAAGAGAGGGATAGCATTAGAAGTACCAAATGCAGATGATGAGTTGATAGGTGCAGCAAACCACCATGGCACATGTATACCTATGTAACAAACCTGCACATGTATCCCAGAATGTAAAGTATAATTTTTTAAAAAGTAAAATTAATGTTTTCAAATATTAACTATACACTCCCAGATAAGTATCTAAAAAAAAAGCCTACGTCCCTACAAAAACTTCCACATGAATGTTCACAGCAGCATTATCAGTAACAGCCAAAAGGAGGAAACTACCCAAATGTCTTTCAACTGATAAATGGATAAATAAAATACAGTAGTAGGGTCCCCCTAACCCAGAAATTCAAAACATTTTGAGCACCAGCATTAACTCTACAAGCTGAAAATCCCACACCTGACTTCTTGTTACAAGTTGCATTCATAACACAGGCACACAATACACAGTTTAGTCAGTGTCCCAAGGAAAAAAAAAGACCACTCCAGCCCTCTTCAGTTAGAATACATATTTTTCATGCACACCCTCATTCCCCTACATAAGCATTCCCACAAAAGGTAATAAAATGGCATGTGTACAGATGAATATGTCAATGGGATGTGCCAATGCCAGGTTCCCCACAATCCCCCAACATGGGGCCAAGACCTATGAGAATCATTCACTGGTTTTTTTGCTTATTCTCATATCTGGTGTAAATATATTATTGAAAATGTCACAAAGGCCTGCATGATACACAGCGTAATACAAATATTCAAAACTTCAAAAAATTTAAAATCCAAAACATCCTGGTCCCAAGCATTTCCAAAAAGGGATACTCAACGTGTATATCCATACAATAAATATTATTTGACCACAAAAAAGAATGAAGTATCAGTATACACTATAACATGGATGAAAGCATTATGCCAGGTAAAAGGTAGCAGACACAGAAGACTACATATTATATGATTCTATTTACATAAAATGTAAGAACAAGGCAATCCAGAAAAAAAAAAATGCTACTAGCAGTTGACTGTGGTCAGCATGAGCCAGGGATGGGGTGACAGAAATTTCTAAAATTAATTGTGGCTGACCAATTCTGCAAGTATACTAAAAATTTTATGGTATGTGAATTATGTCTCGATAAAGCTGCTATAAAAAATAGAAACTATAGTTTAAAACTGAGTTATCCATCATATTAAAATTTAGAAAGTCTCATTAAGAAATTTTCATTTCCATGCTTCACCAATCCAAGTTAAGTGTGGCATAACTGGTAAACTCAAAATTCATTTCAAATTCCTAAAATGTCATATTTACACAAAAACTATTTATTCAAAAAAGTTTCCATATTAAATATATTTTATTTTAATATTTTGAGAATTGTTTGTTCAGATTCTATGACTATGTGGTTTCATAAACTCAAATGCTTGATTCCCCAAGTATCTTGAATAAAGAGATTTTTAGCTGTATTTAAGCAATTTCTATTTTGAATTTTAAATTCTGTGACTGCATATACTTAAAAGTAAGTCATTTTACTGATAAAGCATATATGAAGAGGAAGCAAATCCAGAAAAGGAAATTTCTTTCTCTAAGAGCTACTGTGAATTACCCTGTTATTCTGTGGCAAGTCTTCTGCCTACACTGAAACCCACAGATACAGAAATTCAAAGGGAGCTATGTTAATATGCGAGCTTGACTCAAGCAGGAATATACTTAGTCCTTTTACAATCAAGTCAATAACATTGTAGTCATTCAGACTCCCAAGATCAAGCCTAAAATTAAGATGGATTTCATTGTATTTTACGTATATTAATTTTTTTTAGATTACACATGCATCATTTCAATGTATTTTTTAATGCGTGATTTTGCTAGTTACTTATCTGAATTTTCAACATGAGTTTTTTGGTTGACTACCATATGCTTATAAGTAGAACTCCAGATGTTTTCCTTATAAAGAATAACTTCTACATTTCTTTAACAGAAATGTGAAATTTTCTTATGAGGAAGAGGTTAAAGAAATCCAATTTAGGGTCACATGTCATACATTCATAACATGGAGAAAACTCTTGAATATTTTACAAAAACGTTGAGTGGCTTTTTCTTAATTAAAAAACCACTAATTTCAACTGACAATCCAATATAATAATATATGAGAATTTTGTTTTATTAAGAAGTTCTTCAAAAATCTAAGGACAGCTAAGGCACCAGAGTTGACAAAAGATATTTACAAAAATAATTACAGACAACACAGCAGCAGCACATTTTTGTGGTTTATACAATTTGGAGATAATAAACTACCCAGAAACACACCATGAGTTAATTTGAGGATGGATTAGATATAAACAAATATTTGTTAAAGTCTCATTTTACACGAAAGACCCATTCACAGGTGACCTGCCCCCCAAAAAAAACTGTCACTCCTGAGGCTGAAAAGATTTAAATTAAGACTAGAGGATTAGCTGATGTACAGTGAATCCCAGAAAATACATTGGAATCTAAAGTTTCTATTCAAAAACCCAACGAAGACTCAAAAATTAGATTCAATATATTTTTCACATAATACTTTTAGGCACATAGGCATTAAAATATTTATAAAATAGTCAACAATATTGATAAAAAATAAAGCAAAATGACCATCCTCTGACATACCAACACTTGGGCTCCACTCAAATACACTGGCTGTACCAATACAAATCTGTTCTAGGATTAGTGCTCAAATCACACGTAAAATATAAGTGTGTTAAAGGATAAGGGCAAACACTCTCTAAATACTTTAATTCATACTTTAAATAGTAATTTGCTGAGTAAAAGGATATTTGTATCCAAATTTGGCACTATTTGCTACCACTGTGGGTATAAATATTTCAAAATAGTTTTTGCAAAAGGGTAGCCAGTCATTTCTAAAAATAACCTTAACTCTGAATACTTCAACTTCCTATAAAGATAACCAGATAGAACTCCTAAATTTATCCAATTTTATATATGTAAGGAACCTCACAGTCTTTTAAACATAATCTTTTGTTTAAAATATTACAGATTTTTGGCTCTGAATTTGTCCAGCCCAATGACTCAGGCTATCAGTTTTTTTTTATTAACTCATTAACAAATGGGACTAATACCTAGTCTACCTAACCTACTGGGTTATTAGAATAATACTAATATTATTAGTCATGATATCATTTTGAAAAGCACAAAACATTCAATACAACCAAAAGACACCCAAGTTATCTGAAAAAATAAACCATCCCTCATTAAGGTTCAAGTTCTCCTTTTAGGGCAAATGTGTCACTTTATTTACAAGGTTTGTTTTTTTTTTATTAACCAGCCTTGTTTTCTTATCAAGCAGAGGAAGGAGAAAAGAACAAATAAGAGTCAGGAATTTAATGTATTTGCAATTTTCCCTTCCAGACTAAATATATCATATCCTTACTGAACTCTCCCCTTTGCCTATTCAAACTAATATACATAGAGAAAAGGCTATAGAAACCTGCAAGCAGATGCCAGCTCTGTAGAACATGTATCTACCCTGCCAACAAATGGGTCTACAAAACCAATAGGGCTGATTTAGAAAGCACAGTGGAAATTTGCTTTTCTATTAAATACATTTGCAGGGAAAACAAGCAAATGAAAAGAAACATAGCCACAAGAAACACCTTTTAAATGAACACAATTTTCATTTTATTGTCATTTATTTATGTTCTGACAAAAGAGATCTGGATTTAAAAAAAAAATAAAGAGATGTATATGGATTAAAAAATAAATAAAGAGATGCAGATTCAAATTTTGGCTCCCTTGCTTAATAGTTTTATGACCCCTGAAAAGTTGTTTACTGAGTAACAGTCTCCTTATCTGTAAATAAATTTTATGAGGGATTAATATTACTTACTTGGCAGGTTTTTGGTAAGAATGAAATCAATTTAAATTAAACAGTCTATGCAAAACACCTGGTAAAGTATAGTCATTTAATGTTATTTTCTTTTCCTATCGCTACTTTCAAAAAGGGTTTCAGGAGCTTTCTCTTTATTTTATTTTGACCTAAACCAAAAGGAACACAGGAGAGCACTTATAATATGAAGGACACTATAGGATTAGTATAAGTGTACTTTTTAAGAGAACTCTTATTTCCCACCCCTACCCCTAGCATAGAGGGCACACACAAATCTGGAAGAAAGGTCAAAGGACTAAAAGAGTTCACTGATCAGTTTTACTTAGCATCAGTAGAATGACCTTGTAAGTTATGACTGAACAGTCTTAAGACAGTGAAAGAATTCGATCGGATATTTTAATATCAATAAGATTTCTGTGCTTCTGCCAGATAGAATATGAAAAAAAAAGAGAAAGAATTCTATATTGTTCAAAGATCCTCAAAGCTTAGTGAAAAGGTATTCAATTACCTAAATAGCCAAAGAAATACAAAATCCAATCAAGTATAGATAACATTCTACAAATGAATAGAACGTGGATATAGACTACAGGATGAAGCAGAAATTAATTTATTACATGCCTGTTACCAATAAATAAAGCCTGATATATCTTAAATGAACTAACAATAATCTGATGAGTATCTTGCTTAAATTCTTCATGCAACCTCAAATAGTTGAGAAAATTGCTTGGGATAATATAATTCTGAGGTAATTTAAAATACGAAACATTTAGGAGAATCAAATTCATATCATTAACATTTTATAACAAAATCAATCATATTTTAACTATGTGTAACTTAGAATATGACTATTAGAGTGACAGGTCAATAATTCTTTATAATTCCAATTAAAATTAAAAATTGAATAACTGAGACTTGTGATTATAAGTAGAAATCTTACTAGCACTAAACATAGTGCTGACATATTTCAGAGAACATTATAGTCAGTCTATTTGCAAGTTTAATTTCTGACACATATAAAATTTATTTCAATTCTCAGAAAAGTAGTTAAAAATCAAATAGATTTATAGAGTTTTAAATGCTTTAATGTGGTTAAATTTGTAAATGTGACTAAATATCATTCAAAAACCGTTAAATTTTTAAAATTTGATAGACTTATATTAAGAATAATGTTTTATAAACTGAACTTAGAAGCCAAAGATAAAACTAGGTGTTTGAATCTGTAACATTAATAAATTTAATGTTAATTCTTAAAATAAAAATAATCTTGATTTTTTTACATCCACAACCACTCAGAAGCACCAAACACATCACATTAAATAAAGCGAATTTAACGACAGTCTTTAGAAGTGACTATTTCTTTTATAGAATCTGAATGCATAGAATCCTCCAACTATAGGTGGTTACTGAATACTGAGTAACTAACTTGGCAAATCTAAGTAAATGATTCTCTCCATAGGTAAAATGAAACACTAATCATGAAATACTTTGTGCTTTTTCATTTACATCCAAACTAAGTCTAGAGTTGTCCTTCCATTATCATATGCTAGATTTAGTTTGAATATAAATGAAAATTTTATTCCTACATTCAAGTGGTTGTCCATTAACTATTTCTATTACCTTTCTGGTAGTTGTTCATTAACTATTCTCCCATTTTTGTAATCAGCAAAATATGTAACTATATCCATTTTTGATATTTTTATTTATTTATTTATTATTATTATTTTTTTTTTAGAAAAAGAGAGAAAAGGAGAAAGAAAGAAACAGCAAAAGAAAGAAAAAAAAGAATGAAAGAAAGAAAGAGGAAGAGAAAGAGGGAGAGAGGATGGGATACTTGTTTTATTGCCCAGGCTGGAATGCAGTTTAAAAATGGGTATTAAAAACCTCTTTTATGCCAATAATTGTGCTGAACAATGGAGACAGGAAGGAATAGGGGATGAAAATAACAAATAAGCAGCCAGCCAATATTTTATTTAAACCTGTGAAATGCTATGCAATTGCTGAGGAGTGATTTGCTTCCAATTATGTGGTTACTTTTAAAATAGGTATAATGTGATACTGAGAAAAATGTATGTTTTGTGGATTTGGGGAAGAGAGTTCTGTAAATATTTGTTAAGTCTAGTTGTTCCAGGTCTGAGTTCAAGTCCTGGATATCCTTGTTAATTTTCTATCTCATTGACCTGTCTAATATTGACGGTGTAATGTTAAAGTCTCCCACTATTATTGTGTGGGAGTCTAAGTGTCTTTGTAAGTCATTAAGTCATAAAAGCTTTTAATGAAATTTAAGCAATGATAGAGAAAATGTATCTTTTCTTTGAAAATAACCAAATCCATTTTTAAATGAATTGCTTATACAATTTGAGATATTAGCCAAGTTACAATTTTTATGAATGAAAATAAATATATAATCAATGTAACAAGAGAGCGAATACAATCTCAAAGCTTAATTTAACATTGCTGATGACAATGAAACTATATTTGCCTCAGAGCTTTGATTTGATAGAACCATTCATTAGTTTTTAGGGCCCATCTATTATTTATTCCCATAATAACGCTAACAAATAACAACATAATAACTCTAATAAAAAAACAGTAAGCAAAAAAGAAAAAAGAAGGTGAGAGTAAGAAAATGTATGCATTCACTTGGTGAACATTTTTTGTGCACCTGCCATGTGCTATAGGCAGTGCCTAGGCCTTTGGGATTAAGAGGTGAATGAGATAGAAAAGGTCTCTATTATCCTAAAACCTGTAAGTTCTAATGTGAAAAAAATACATGAAGAAGAAAACATCAGGTAATGGTAAGTTATACTCTGGAAATAAAAAGAGGGATATGATAGAGCCTGAGAGGCTAATTTAAACTGCAGAACAGGAGAGGTCACCAAGGAAGTGACATTTAGTGATTTGCAGGTGAGAAACCATCCATACACAAACTCTTCACAGCAAATCATTCACATAATTTAACTAGTTTTATTATGTTCTAGGCAAGTGCTAGATTTACTGAGACCTATTATGTCTTCCCCTCAAAGGGCACTTATAACTCACATTTGAAACTGATTAATGATTAATAAAGAATAAGGGTCTAATACTAGTATCTTCCACTAAGCCATTTTCTAATCTAAAAATGAGTAAATTAGAAAGCTGCTGATGAAATTTCTACCCAAAAATCATGATAGCAGGCCTATCAAATATATAGTTGCTTTCTCGTAACTAGTCAAAGGCAGAAAAACAATTAAAATTGCTTTAGTTGGTATGGCTTACGGCCTACTATTCCTGTTGTTCCTACAAAAAGAAGTGTTAAGAAAGGGGTTGTACAGTAAAGTGAGCTAAGTATGATATCCCAGGTTCCAATTTCTAACTCCACCAAAGCTAGTCATTGTATGTCTCCATGAAATCACCAGAAAGAATAATAATACAGATGATTCCTTCTTTTGTTAAAAGATGAAAGTTTGCTCCCAAATCCTATCATTTCAAAGGTAAGAATCAGCATTTGGAAAATGAATTAAACATAATGCACTGTTATTAATATGCCAAATTTTTGTTAGGAAAAAAGTAAAAAATGAAGTATAAAAACACCTCCAATAAAATAATAAACCCAAAACCTAAATAAATATCCACATCAGAAAAAAACATCATCCTCCTTTACCTAAGCTTTGCAATCCAGTTCTAGCCACATGTGCCAATCTAGTCACACTTACTTTTGCTTCCTGATTACTCCCTAAAATTCTGGCTTTCATCCTCCCATATGTACTCCCCAAGAATCTTCTTTTCTCCTATTCTATCTAGCAAAATCACTTATTTTCAAAATTCTTCCTTCCTTAGAGCACATTCTTCCAAGAATGTTTTCAGTAATCTTAACAGGGTTGAACTCAGAAACATAAAAATGTTAAGAGATTAAAAAATTTAAGTTTTAACCCCTGTCAAGTAGGATACCCAAGCAGCTAGACTGAAATCCAGGATGTCCCATGGCTTCATACTGTATGGCATATGAGTGACTGAGACAGAAACTGTGTCTTCTCTTCAACCATCTGGTGCAGTACCATAAGAATAAGTCTATTACTAACAGATAAAACCATAGTGTAGCTTTAAAATAAAGAACACAAGGAAACAAATCTTCTACTTGTTCCAAAATAAGATGTGAAATTATGGCAGAGAACTCTGCCATTTCATAAGTTCCACTTATAATTAATAAAGTATATAAAATAATAAAATATAAAATAATAATTAAATTTTTAAAGATATAAACATGATAAAAACCACCTTGATGTTTAACACTTCATTTGTGAAAAGAAAAACTTATCAAACTGATCACATACATTTATATCTGGATATAAACTACTTCAGTAGGCAGTTACCTTATAATTACCTATATTTCTGCAATTTTGATAAATAAAAATTCTGAATCCAAACTGTAATCTAACCAGATGCTAGCTCATCTGGTTGACTTCTATTCAAAACATTAATGGAGAACTGACTATGTACTGTGCATACGCATCAAGCCAGCAACTGTAAAATTAAAAATAAGATTTGCCTTCAAGGAACTGACCATCTTTACATACTTTTTTTTTCTTAAGAGACAAGGTCTCACTCTGTTGCCAGGCTAGACTACAGTAGTACAGTCATAGCTCACTGCAGCCTCCAACAACTCCTGAGCTCAAGCTATCCTCCTGCCTCGGTTTTCCAAGTAGCTAGGACTACAAGTTTGTCCCTCCATGCCCAGCTAATTTTTTGTTGTTGTTGTGGAGATGAGGGTCTTGCTATTTTGTCCAGGCTGGTCTTGAACTTCTGGCCTTAAGTGATCCTTCCACCTCAGCCTTCCAAAGCACTAGAATTATTATATTAGTTTTTTTACTCTAAGTAAAAAGTGGGTATTCAGAAACTGGATAGTGTTAGAATTCAGAAGAAAGAAATTACTTCAAGATACCAATTAGATAACAAAATTATTTGAAGAAAGAAATATAATGCATTTAATGCTAGCATTTGTCTTTATACTTTAAAGTAAAGCTCATAGGGATAAATATGAATATTCTAGTAAACACTTTCTTGTCACTGCTGCATTAATGTATAGTTTCCTAATATTAAATCTTATTCAGTCATATTACAGTACAATCATATTTCAGTACAGTCATATTACTTCTGCTGATTTACAGAAATTAATCACCAGGTAACAACCAGAAAATGAAAGAAATCAATGAGGTAGTATTTCAGTACTGTAGAAAAATAATCTATTTGTTTAGACAAATTAAATAGAATAGTATCAAATTCAAAATGAATAAAATTAAGAAATCAACTTTTACATGGAAAATAAAAGACCTAAAATTCTACTCCTATGGCACGCAGGTTTTTGTTTAGAAATAAACTTCAACCAAAGAATATTAACAGTCAATATGTTTACAATAAAAAGAGCATTCTTAACTGCAGCTAATTTTCTCTTGACAGCTTGTGTCCTTTCTGAAATGCTCACCGGTACTTTAGAACCAAGGGTCCAACTACCAACAAAATGGGTTGTCTGAGAAAATTAAACATGCTACAGAAATGATTGAACTGGAAGTTTGTCCAACCAGCATCACTGATGGAAAGAATCCAACCAAGCTAGGGGCCAGCAGTAACTGGAGAACACAGTATCAGGCAACAGGACAGAGTGAGCAACACTGTCACAGGTACAGGCTAGCAGGTAGGCAAGTAGGCAGGCAAGCCTGCAGTAGACAGCGAGATCCCAGTTAAAGTTACCCAGGTTATCATGAAGGCAGGTAACCAAACACAGAAAGCAAGACAGGAACTCATCCAGCAACAGGGGCACAGGAACACCTAAACTTCACCAACTCAAACAATACTGGCCCCGAAGTCTCTATCAGGACTGACTCAGAAAGTGGAGCAAGCTTACAGGAGACTGGTAGAATTTAGTGACACTTAGTCATGTAAGTTACCACAATGTGAGAACTACAAATATGCAAATGAAGAACTCCTAAGTGCTATTTCTGCTTCAAATAAGCACTGATTTTTAAACTGTACAAAATAACAAATTTGTGACAAGTGAGAATGTACTGAGAATAGCTGTACCCGCTTCCTGAGAAAATTCAGTGCCCAGACAGTTAAGGGAATTAAAGAAAAATAACACAAGTCTAGTTCAGATGTTTTTTTTAGAACAGCAATTAGAGCAAGCAAGAAAGTACTATCCCAGTGGGAATCAAAGGAAATAGGATAAACTATTTTGGACCAATTTGGTATTAGGAAAAAAAAGAAAGATTCTGAATCTCCTACAGGTTATTAACCATGTCACAAGAAGAGTATAGGAGTATAGATAAAACAAAGCAATAGATATTACAAAACATTATACTTTGACAGATGTTTTAAGAAGTAAAATTTTATACTGTTTATCTTAATATTTTTTTAATAACAACAAGAATCAGATAATGTGCTAAAGTTGCTTAAGAATAAGCATAAGATTTCAGACAAAAAAAAAAGAGAGGGCTTAATAATCCTTTACTAAGGAAAAAGGAAACTAATCCTAGAGGAAAATCTAGGATACATGAATAAACAATGAAAAAAAAACAAAACAGAAAAACAGGTATGTAAATGAAAATAAACAATAATTGTATTAACGAAAATAAGAATTATCTGATTCAGCAAGTTGAAGAAAATCAAATATGAGCAATTTTGTAAACTCAGGAAGAGGAATAACAAAAATGACTTGTATGGTTGAGAAGGAGAGTAAGAATATTGAATAACTACAGACTTTGTTAAGACACACATATATAAATACAAATATATATGTGCATATATATATATACACACACACACACATATGCATATACACAAACATATATTCTAGAATAAGCAGTTTTAAAAATGACTAAGCTCCATGCTAGTGGAGGGGACAAAACAAATGAGAAAGAAAAACTCAAAAAATCACCAAAAAAGAGGAAAAGAAAACAACAACAAAAGTGGAAATGTTACATAAAAATGCTAAAAATAATCACAAATATATTAATAATTGTAATAAATCTAAGTGAACCAAGTTCCCTATTATCTTTAAAAGTCTAGATTTTTAAGAAATCTGTTGATATGCTATTCATAAGAAATTCCTAAAACATAAGGACACAAAAATATTGCAAATTAAAAGACTTTAAGAGGCCTTCAAGGAAAGCTAATGTGGCTATATTTGCATCCAACATATAGACTATAAGTAGAAATAAAGAAATGGCATATACCTACATAAGGAAAGAATGATTTTTAAAATTATAAAGGAAGACATAACTCTAAACTTATAAATACTTAACAAATAGCTGCAAAATATATTAATTAAAAACTGTCATAAAATTATTATCTATAAAGAATTCATGGCTAAAAGAGTAAACAACAAAAATCATAAAACACAAAAATAATGACAGACTAATATAAAAACTTGTGAGACATAGCTAGACAGTAGAGTAAAATCTAGTCTTAAAATCTCGTGTTGGAGAAGAAGAAAAGCTGAAAATTAAAGAGCTAGCTGGGCGCAGTGGCTCATGCCTATAATCCCAGCACTTTGGGAGACCGAAGCGGGCGGATCACCTGACGTTGGGAATTCCAGATCAGCCTGACCAACATGGAGAAACCCCCTCTCTACTAAAAATACAAAATTAGCCTGGCATGGTGGGGCACATGCCTGTAATCCCAGCTACTCCGGAGGCTGAGGCAGGAGAATCACTTGAACCCGGGAGGTGGAGGTTGCGGTGAGCTAAGATTGTACCATTGCACTCCAGCTTGGGCAACAAGAGCAAAACTCCACCTAAAAA
>PVKP010038203.1:0-21077 GCA_004027715.1 Plecturocebus donacophilus
CTCCAGAGTTTTTTCATCTTGCAAAACTGAAACTCTGGACTCATTAAACAATAACTCTCCCTTCCCCACTTCCCGCAGCCCCTGGCAAGCTCCATACTACTTTGGGTCTCTATGCTTTTGACCACCCTAGGGCCCTCATGAACAGAATCATACAGCGTTTATCTTTTTGTGACTGGCTTTTTCCACTTCACATAATGACCTCAATGTTCATGTTGTAGCCTGTGTCAGAATTTCATTCCCTTCTTCTTTTTCTTTTTTTTTTTGAGACTGAGTCTTGCCTGTCACCCAGGCTGGAGTACGGTGGCACGATCTCAGCTCACTGCAGCCTTCACCTCCTGGGTTCAAGTGACTTCCCGCCTCAGCTTCCTGAATAGCTGGGGTTACAGGCACCCGCCACCACATCCAGCTAATTTTAGTATTTTTAGTAGAAACGGGGTTTCACCATTTTGGCCAGGCTGTTCTCAAACTCCAGACCTCAGGTGATCTACCCACCTTGGCCTCCCAAAGTGCTGGCATTACAGGCGTGAGTTACTGTGCCCAGCCCTAGAATGTCCTTCCTTTTTAAGTAATATTGCATTGTATGAATGGGTGGATTTTATGGTATGCAAATTATAACTCAATAAGGTTGTTTTTGTAAAAAAAAAAAAAAAAAAAACCAGGCAGAATCCAGGACAGGGACTACTGGGGTAGGGGCAGTGAATAGAGGCAGGCATGTGGAGGCTGGCAGCTGGCCCTGCCCTGTTTTTTTGAGCTGGCTGCTGGTTAACTGGGTGGGTTCACATTTTCACACTGTAAGAATTCGCTGAGCTCTGCACTTAGGGTACTCACTCTTCTCCACAGGTGTTCATCTTCAATAAAACATTTTCTACAGAATCTCTATTGAGACGACTTCAGTGTTATTCTGAGGCTCAAATAGCACCTGGTAAACTAGGAGCTGCTTGGCACAGGCGAGAGCTGTCGCGGGGACCTTGACGGCTGGTCCGAGTTTAAGCAGCCAGCTCCCCTAGGCCCAGGTTGCGAGGTTTTCTTTAGCTCAACCCTGAGTCTCACTCACCCCACATTTGGGAAACATTTGACATGATTCAATGTGTGTTCCAAATAAGCATTAATGAAAGGACTCCAATCCCAGCCCCGCTGCTTGCCCCCTCAGCTGCACACACCAGCGCTGTCCCGGAGCACACTCCCCACGTCCCCACTCTGCTGAGGCTGAGACTCACTCTGCAGGGTGAGGATCACCACTTTCTTCGCCACGCCCATCTCGTTCTCTGCCAGGCACTGGTACTGTCCCGCGTCGTCCCTCTGTAAGTGGGCACAGGAGTGGGGGCATGGTGCTCAGAGAAGAGGAAGAGTGGCTCAGACACTTGGGTAGGGGACCAAGGCCAGCCAGGGCTCGGGCTGTAAACCAGCCAGGGACACCTGAACCCCCCAGAGCATCCAAAGGGCCTCTGTGGCCACTTGTCAACAGACATGCAAAGAGGATCCAACCCCTTTTTAAGCCCGAAACTGGGGGTGGTGACTAAGGTCCTTGTTGCCCTAGGTGAAATGTCTTGCTGGAAAAGCATGGTTTCGATCCACCTCTTCCAAGCCGCGTCCACTGAAATCTTACTGTCCCATGGCACACGATTTGAGCCTCCTTGGGAAAAAGGATTCCATGGTCAAGTAAGTTTGGGAGACACTGAGTCAGACAACATTTTATGGTGCTTTGGAAATCAATAACTACAGGAAAGCAAGAACATTAGGCACCTCTGCTGTACGAACAGGACTAAGGTCTGAACTGCAGGACTTCTCAGGGCATTTACTGTGCCAGTGTGCAAAGTGAGTCTTCCAGAAGGGAGACGGTTGGCAGCGTTTCCCTAACAGGTGTCAACAGACTTGTGGTGGAACTCAGTAGTGCGCTGGCTCACATCATTTCTGAGTGGCAGCACCACCAGGAGATAGGGCTGGGGCAGCCTGAGGCAACTGTCCACTCCCAGAAGATGGCATCTGGGGGTCACACCCAACGGACTGTGGGGGACAGCATGGCACAAAGTTAAAAGTGTAGGTTTGGAGGTTAGACCGACATGGGACTGAATCCCGGCCCCACTGCTTACTGTCCTGAACCCATTACTTAAGACATTTTCATGCTTCTGGAGCCCCAGTTTTCCCTTCTGTAAAATGGGAGTGATAACTGCTAGGATCTTATAAGCATTAAACGGAATAATGCTTGGTAAGTGTGAGGCCCCGTGCCTGGCCCACAGTTAGTACTTGGGTAACAGGAGCCATTATTACCACTGCTCTTACTGCTACTCTGATTACTTTACTAGTCCTATTATTATTACTACACAGAAAAAGGCTCCCAAATGGGTGAGATCAAGGCCCCTAAGATGAACTTGAGTCATACTGAGTTGGGGATTTCTGCACAATCATCAGAACTTGAGACACAAAATTGAAGTTGAGGGGGGCTTCCCCAGGACCCAAGGCTTTGGAAACAGCATGGAGCCAGAGGCAGGAGGCCTGGGGGTGGGGGTCCCCGTCTCCTGCACTTATTGGTTGCGGGCCTCTCTGAACTTCAGTATCTTCATCTGGGCCAGGCACAGTGGCTCACACCTGTAAACCCAGAACTTTGGGAGGCTGAAGCAGGCGGATCACAAGGTCAAGAGATCGAGATCATCCTGGCCAACATGGTGAAGTCCCATCTCTACTAAAAGCACAAAATTAGCTGGGTGTGGTGGTGCACACCTGTAGTCCCAGCTACTCAGGAGGCTGAGGCGGGAGAATCGCTTGAACCCGGGAGGTGGAGGTTGCAGCGAGCCGAGATCGCGCCACTGTACTCCAGCCTGGCAACAGAGCAAGACTCCTTCTCAAAAAAAACCAAAAGCCAAAAAACAGTATCTTTGTCCGTAGAGAGCACTATCACCTGCCTACCCTGCCCCTTGAGGTTGTTAATAATAACACTTTGGGGGTCTTACCCACAGATCACTCTTAAACAATGGGTATGAGTCACCTCACTGATTTCTCATTACAGTCCTATGAGGGAGGAATAATTTGCTCCATTGACTGGGTGGATGATGGAGGCACAGAAAAGCCCAGTGGCTGGAGGTCACTATTGGTGGTAGTGGGAGGCACGTCTGGGGAATGGGCAGGAAGGTGCTTTGTAGACTGCAGAAGCAGGGGTTGGAGGCAACATGAAGAACCCTCCTGAGCAATCAGAAAAAGTGTAGAGTTCTCCTTGGTGGTCCCACCCAAGGTGCCAGGCCCCGCCTTGCCTCGGTCCTGCGGATGATCAGCGAGCCATTCTGTAGCTGGTGCTGGAGACGGCTGTCCCGCAGTGGAAGGCCATCTTTGATCCAGCGGATGTCCGGTGCTGGGTCTCCACGCACCACACAGTCTAGCTGGATACTGCCCCCTACAGGTTCCACCAGGTAGGAGAAAGCCTCCCCTTGTAGGACAGGAGCCTCTGTATGGGGTGACATCGAGTGAGTTGGCAGAAAAGAGATTCCCTGCAGCCTGAGCCTCCCATAAACCCATCTCTAAAGATCTGCCCAACCCCTGCCTCCAGGCCTCCTGAGGCTCCTGCTAGCCCAGCATGGTTGTGTGTAGTCAGTGCATCAGGAATAGCAAAGAGTGTCCATGTCATGGGCCAAGTCGCAAAGACTGGGAGTGGTTTCCAGGAACTGTGCTGAGAAACATTTGAAGCTGAATGAGAACAGTGCTGCGATTGATTAGTGATGCCTGAGACGGGCACAGGCAGGAACACAGTGTTATGCGTGTCATATACTCTCTCTCACAGATGGATTACACTGGCAGTGGAGTGCCTGCCAGGTACTTTGGAAATCAATAACTTTAAAAAAACAAGAACCCTAGACACCTCTGTTGTACGAAGCAACACTATGAGATTCATGCTAATCTCAAAACACTCTCGGATGCTCTGGGCTGGCTTATATCCTTCCTGGTTTCCTGAGGTTGCATCTACCAAAAGCTGCATTTCTCTTTTGGTGCCTGGGGCTGCTCATCCCCTCCATCCAGCCCCACCCATCCTGAAGTTGAGCAAACTAAGTCATGGTGTCACCAAGAGCTCCTGTGCTACTCCTGTGGATGGGTAGGCCATAGGGGACAACTGGCTGGCTGGTGAGCTTCTGGTGTTTTTCTGCCAGTGCACCCTGGCCCCCATGCTCTCCTCCTACCCCGGTGCCATCCAGCTGCAGGTAGTGCTATAGGGCAATTGGTCAGATTCTAATTCTTCCTGCAGCCAGGGTTGTCTTGGGAGTGTCAAAAATACTGATGCCCAGGCCTCACCCCAGAGATGCTGGTTTACAGAGTTGGAGGTAGAACCTGGGCTTCGGGATTTTATAAAGTTCCCCAGGGGATTCTAACATGCAGCCAGGGTAGGGAGCCACCAGTTGAGAGGACAGGATGGCAGGTTCTTACGAAACCCATAGGTTGGCTCCCAATAGACTGGAGGTCTTGAGAGAGAAGCCACCTGGGGAATGCACCCTACCCTTCACATGGACGAAGCTGACCGCCTGCACGCGACCCACTCTGTTCTCTGCCCAGCAGACATAGGTCCCGCTGTCTTCTCTGGAGACAGCCACCCGCTGCAGCGTGCTGCCCCCATCCTGCTTGGACACTCCTTCTGCGGTGGAGAAAGAGAAGCTTGAGAGGACTCTGAGTCGGGTGCAGGGAACTCCTGTCCGAAACGCTTCCCTGGAGCCCGGGTACCTGCAGGAACTTAAAAATGCAGAACAGATGCGAGTCCCGGGTGAAGGCTGACCGACTCAGACCTGTTCCTGGGAGGCACAGGGCCACACTGGAGGCTGCAGTTAATGAGCCTGCCTTCTACCATTTCCAGTGCATACTGTGTGTTCAATAAATGGTCAAGGGCATGTCTTTGGGGAACTCTCAGCACAGGGCATTCACTGATGCACCACTATGATTTCTAGAAAGGATTTTTTTTTTTTTTTGAGACAGTTTCGCTCTTGTTGCCCAGGCTGGAGTACAGTGCAATGGGACGATCTCGGCTCACTGCAGCCTCTGCCTCCCCAGTTCAAGCGATTCTCCTGCCTCAGCCTCCTGAGTAGCTGGGATTACAGGCACATGCCACTACACCCAGCTAATTTTGTATTTTTAGTAGAGACAGAGTTTCACCCTCTTGGCCAGGTTGGTCTTGAACTCCCAACCTCAGGTGATCCACTCGCCTCGGCCTCCCAAAGTGCTGGGATTACAGGCGTGAGCCACTGTGCCCAGCCAAGAGAAGGACTCTAATAATGGACTTTTCCTTTGGGGCTAGTCATTGCCTCTAGGAGAGGAATAAGGACCAGCATCACCATCAGCTGGGCATCTATTCGGGGCCAGGTCTGTGCCTAGCATGGCTTCTCCATTGTCATCCTGACCTCAGGACCCCTAGTTGTGTCCATCTGACAAAGAGCTGAGCTCGGAGAGGCCAAACTATTATACTTGCCCAAGGTCCCTGCTCAGGAAGTGGTGGGGCCCAGCAAAGCCTTCACCACAGGTGTGCACAGGTATTCCACACCTGGAGACTCAGAGCCAGGAACGTGTGATATCATATCCTAACGTAGGAAAGTCTCATTTTGCAGTGGAGGGGACTTAGCAATTTATCAATTCAGCAGGCATTCAGTGAGTACCCACCAGGTACTCCACAGGCCCTGTGCCTCCCTAGACACATCATCTGAGTTTCAGGTAGGAGGACAGAGCCCCCCACCCCTCCCTCCCAGGAAAAGGGGTTTGCTGAGGGTCCCACCATGGGAGCAGCAGCTCTGGGTTGGAACACAGGCCTCCCCCTCCTGGCCCTGAGGTTTCTGGGTTGAGCCTTCTCAGGTGGCCTCTTACCAGCTCTGATATATGGCCTGTCACATATGACCACAGCTGGGTTTGCCTTGTCCCTCTACATAGGGCCACATTGGAAGACCTGGAACCAGTAAGGCTGGTTCACAACCTCTTCCTGTCCGCACCTGGAACCAGTAGGGCTGGTTCACAGCCTCTTCCTGTCCACTAGGCTGGGGCTCCCCACCTGCCCTCCCTTCTTGACCTCCCGGGGTCCTGACTCTGTCCCACCTACACCCAGCAGACCCAGACCTGTGACTGGTTGGTCATTGACGGTCCAGCCAATGCGAGGGGTGGGGCTGCCCCGGGCTGCACAGCGGAGCCACAGCCTGTCCCCGAGTCTCAGGCTGCGGTCCCCAGGCAGGGTGGTGAACACAGGCAGTGCCAGAACGGTGAGGTGCACACGGCGGCGGGCCCGGCCTACAGCGTTCTCTGCGGTACAGGTGTAGGTGCCTGCGTCCTGGCCCTGTGAGCAAAACAAAGGGGTTGGCTGGAGAACTGCCCCCCACCTCGGCCTGGGTTGGGATGCCCCTGGGACCCTCTTCTTTGAAGGTTCTCATGGCGTATCCAGCCCAGAGAGGTGAAGTGACTTGCCCAAGGTCACACAGCTAGCAAACGGGTCAGCACCACCACCATGCCCCTGCCCTGTCCTGTAGCATTCACAGGCTCTGCTCCTTCGTAACCCCAGCCCTGACTGCCTGAGCACAATAGTTACTGTTTACTGAGTACCTCCCGCATGCCGCCCTGCGCTCAGAACTTGACCCGCATGGCGGGGTTTGCTTTTGGGGCCTGACAGAGGGCCCAGCAGGGGCTCCAAGACGGGGAGTTGTGTGATGCATTCAAGCAGGGCCAGTGCGCTCACCACTGCGCGGCCAGGCTCCCTGGATGGCCACGCCCAACGTCCCTGAGCCCTCTAGGTGTGCCCACTGAACCCATCTGGAGAGGGTCTCATCGCAGAACTGCAGAATCTGATGAGTGCTGAGGTGGGGGTCGGGGTCCCACCCACACCCCTGGCTCAACACTCCCTAAAGCCCAGAGGACGGTCGATGCCAAAGCATGGCTGAGAACAAATGGGGAGACTTTTGGGACACAAAGTCATCGCCGTATCCTGAGCCCCAGTCTGGGTCGCCTCCTTCCCCAGGTTCCCCAGGAGCTGGCTGCTGAGGTCCAGGTTCACATTTGGGTTCTGCCTCTTGGCAGTGGTGGACAACTAGGTACACTCTGAGCCTCGGTTCCGACCGTCTGTACCAGGGAGGGTAATGCTGATTTCCTGCCAATGGTGGACAACTAGGTACACTCTGAGCCTCGGTTCCAGCCATCTGTACCCGGGAGGGTGACGCCGATTTCCCAGGCTCCCGGGGTTAAAGGCTGCACAGAGCTCAGCGCAGAGCAGGACAAACAGGGGTCTCAGCCACACTTCCCTGCTGTGTGCTTGGGGCAGGGCCTCACCTCCAGGTTCTTCACCAGCAGCTCTCCAGAAGGCTGGATGGTAAACTTCCCCTTGGCACCCCACACGGGCTGGCCATCTTTGTCCCACGTGACGTTGGGCTCGGGACTGCCCCTGGCCTTGCAAGGCAAGAAGGCGTGGGAGCCTTCGGTGGCGGACAGATCTGGGAGGCCATTCTCGATCATGGGTGGGACTGCGGGCAGAGGGAGGCCCACTTGGAACCGGGGCTGGGGGAGAGGGCTAACCCCAGCGCAGGGCCCTTGGCCTTTGGCCCAGCCTTTCAGCCTTCCCTGGCCATCAGCTGCCCCCTCCAACTCCCTAGTCATAGGCCATTGCCCGTGGTCAGGATGGTTTGGGGACTCCCTGAGCTTGGTGAAGCTGTGACTGATTCCATTGCACCTTGCATATGCGTACACACACATACATGCATGCGCACACAGATGACTAAAAGCTGCAGGACAGAGGCCTTGGGCCGGGTCCACTTGGGCACAGACTCCTCGTACCAGGCCACCCCCAGGACCAAAAGCAGGGCAGCTGTCACAGCCTCCCTGCAGAGGAGCTGTGCTGGGCAGAGTGAGGTCACTGGCTTGGCATCTGGCTGCTCTGGTGACCAGCAATGCTCCAGGTCCGAGGGGAGAGGAGCACGCTGGACAAGCAGGTGCAGAGGAAGCCTGGAGCCAGCAGCCCCTCTAAGTTCACAGGCAGAGTCTGGCCCCAGCCCTACACAGCTGCGGGCGGGGACGGCCACGAGATACCTCAAAGCAGGCCACTGGGGCCAGGAGATGACCGGCCCATGAGTACTCCCAGCAGACTTTGCAGATTTTTGGCCAGTGATGCCACCTTATCTTTGAAGCCAATGATCAGTCAAACTAAGGGAAGGGCACATGTAATTGTGTGTGTGCCAGGGTAGGGCCAGAGAGGCTACAGCTACTGGAAACCAGAATGAATGAGGGCTGCTAGACTCATGTTTCAGTAGGGCCAGAGAGGAGGCAGAGGGGACGGGAGTTGGTGTCTGAATCCAGGACTCAGGCATCCAATGAGAGGTGTTTTTCCATTGATTCATTTTGGAACTATAAGCAGTGTGCCCTGCCAGGCAGGGAAGGGAGAGGCTTGCAGGAGCCTGAAGCCCCGCAGTCTCCAGGGCCCGCCTCGGCCCCAGCCTCACACCAACCTTGCACCACCAGCTGCACTTTCCCCACGGCGCTGCCTGCACTGTTCTTGGCAATGCACAGGTAGTTTCCAGCATCCTCTGGGCTGGCGTGGGTAATCCGCAGCTGTCCGCCAGGTAGGACCTGGGTACTCACTCCTGAATGAGGAAGAAGAACAGAACACTGAGGGGCTGGGAGCTGGGGTGGGGGACCCCCAAGGTGGGTGGATTGGGCTCTTCTGTCTCACAGGCAGCAAATGACTTGCTGGGGTCACAGAGTGGCCAGGAAGCCTGACCCACAACCCAGCCCAGCTGCCTCCTCCCGACCTCCCGATTTGGCCACCGAGTGCTCAGATGGTATCTCAGGCCATGGTGACAGGAGAAGCGTTGGGGAGGGGGCGGCCACAGCAAGGGTGGAGGCGTGTCTAGGCAGGCCAGGGGCTTTCTGGGACCTCTCAGTAGCTCTGCGGGGTCTCCCAGGACAGGAAGCGGGGCCCTCCAGCCCCACACTCTTCTCTTCCCTTGCCAGGCTGGCTGCCAGGGGCCCTCACCCGCAGGGACGCTGAGCCCTTCCTTCTGCCAGGTGATGGTTGGCCGGGGGATGCCCAGGGCCTCGCAGGGAAGCAGCACCTCCTCCTCTGCCACAGCCCAAACCACGTTGGGCAGCAGCTTCACCACTGGGGAGGCTGCAAAGGACAGGCGTGCAGAGGGCGCTGAAAACGTCCTTAACACACAGCTCCTCCAACCAGGGGGCCTTGGAGCACTAGAGAGCGAGGCCTCTAGGAGAACAGGTGTTCTAGAAACATCGGCCGCAGCAACAAGAACGCCACGGCTGATCCTTTTCTTCCCAAAGAATTCCATGAGAGGCAGGTCTGCGCCTCTGAGACCCAGGACCTCACCTCCAGCCTGAGCCCCACCCACCTCTAGCTCTCCACCTGCTCCCAAGGAACTCCGGGGTCTGGGCCGCAAACCCTTACCTTGCACAGTGAGGACGACGTGCTTGTGGGCTACGCCAGCAGAGTTGCGGGCTGAACAGGTGTAGCGGCCTGCATGGACGGGGAGGGCCTGCCCAATCTCCAGGGCACCTGCAGGTGGAATCAGGGTGAGGGGGTCAGGACAGAGGTCCCCAGGGATGGAGGGGGCAGGGCTCCTACACAATCCCACTCTGTCCCTGGTCACTCAACCTGCCTCCTCTGACCATTTATAAACAGCCAGGGGGACGAGACTGCACGGGAACCTGGAGTCTAGGTTTGCCTCTGTGCCCTGCCCAAGGGAGAGGCATGGGCAAGTTCCTTCCACTCTCTGGACTTCAGTTTCCCCATGTGTGCAATGAAGGATCAGACAAGATGGTCTCTAGACCCTTTTGGCTATGAAGTTCCAGGATCTGCAACTTCCCTGCCTGTAATCCCCTGCTCACAGTTCCACACCCTGCTGTTCTCACCTTGCTGATAAAAACTCACCTCCTCTAGGAAGCCTCCCAGGATTACTGCCTCCTCTGTCCTCCCTTTATTCTCCTGGCCTTAGCCTTGGTTACTCGGCGAACACCATTTTAACCTTCCCAGACTGCAGGCTGCACCTTGGCAGTCAAGTGGCAAGGGTTCTAAATGGTCTTCTGTGGACACCTGGGGGCCTGCTGGGTGGGGGAAGGGAGCAAGGCCCATTGCACCCTGGCCCACCCACAGCCCCTGCCCCAGCCCCAGATGGAACTAGAGCTGTGGTTTGTTTTACTTGTTGGACTTTGCTGTTACCACTTATCACACTTACTGGAAGGAAGCTTTTGTTTTGTATTTTGTTTTGAGACAGAGTCTCACTCAGTTGTCCAGGCTGGAGTAGAGTGGTGCAATCATAGCGCACTGCATCCTTGAACTCCTACGCTCAAGCGATCCTGTACCTCAGCTTCCCAATTAGCTGGGGCCACAGGCATGCACCACCACACCCAGCTAATTTTTAAACATTTGTTTGTAGAGATGGGGTCTTGCTGTGTTGCCCAAGCTGGTCCCAAACTCCTGGCTTCAAACAATCCTCCCGCCTCAGGCTTCCAAAGTGCTGGAATTACAGGCGTGAGCCCCTGTGCCTGGCCTGGAAGGAAGTTCTGTTGCTTCGGAAGAGTCTGAAAATCACAGGTTTGGCCAGTGGTTCCTGGACTTTAGGATTTCACTAACTAACTAACAAATAAATTTGGAGACTCTCCATAAAGCTTCCAACTTATTATTTTGACAAGCAAAGACATTTAAAAAATCACATTAGGCCAGGCACAGTGGCTGTAATTCCAGCACTTTGGGAGGCTAAGGAGGGCAGATCACCTGAGGTCAGGAGTTCAAGACCAGCCTGCCAACATAATGAAACCCCATCTCTACAAAAATACAACACTCAGTCAGGCATGATGGTGGGTGCCTGTAATCTCAGCTACTTGGGAGGTTGAGGCAGGAGAATCCCTTGAACCCGGGAGGTGGAGGCTGCAGTGAGCAGAGATTGTGCCTTGCACTCCAGTCTGGGTGACAGAGCGAGACTCCATCTTAAAACAAACAAACAAACCACCATGTACTATGATCTGAATCTCACCAAGAAAAGGGAGTTTCAACACCAGAAGATAATTTCAGAATAAAGGACGATTCTTCTGAAGGGATAAAACCAGGTTTACAAAGGCTCCCAGGGAGCAGCTATTTTTCTTATTTTGCCATGAAACAGCACTTGTATGCCAGAGGGCCTCAGGAACTGATGGGTCTCAACACTGCAGAGCATGTAGGAGAATATGGAGCTCAGAGAGGGTGAGAGGGTCCTCCCAGATCACACAGCCAGGAGAGGCAGAGCCAGGCCAGACTGTCCTATCTTGTTCCACCATGTGATCTTCTTTCACCCCCTCCACCTGCTGTCTCAGTCTCCCCTCGGCTGCCTCTCTCTGTGGTCACCCTTATTTACCTGACAGCGAGACACGATAGCCACTCCCCCGAGCTCCTAGCTGGGCGCCTGCCTTGCTCCAGGACACGATCGGGGCTGGTATGCCTGTGCTGTGACATGTGAGGACCACGGGCGCCATCATGGTCACGGTGAAGTCTGTCTGGTCGTCGGCAATGGTGGGAGGCACTGAAAGCCAAGGCGAGGCTTGAGGCCCCACCGGCATGCACAGGGGACTCACGGCTGGGGGCCGGGGTAAAGCTAGCACACAAGGTGACGTTAGTGACAAAGGGCCAAGGAGGGAGGTGGGGCAACAGAGGGAGAAGTCACATTTGCCCACTCAGCAAATCCTTCTGGGCACAGGGCTACAGCTTTCTTTAAAAAAAAAAAAAAAAAGTGTCCTTTTTCAGAGATGGGGTCTCACTATGTTGCTGCAGCTAGAAGGAATGCAGGGGCTATTCACAGGTGTGATCCTACTGCTGGTCAGCAGGAGAGTCTTGACCTGCTCTGTTCTGACCTGGGCAGCTTCACCCCTCCTTAGGCAACCTGGTGGTCCCTGCTCCCAGGAGGTGACCATATTGATACTGAACCTACTGTGAACACCCACTCAGCATAGCGCACTACAGCCCAAGACTCCTGGGCTCCAGCGACCCTCCCGCCCCAGCCTCCCGAGTAGCTGGGAACATAGGCAAATGCCACTACACCCAGGGGGATACAGCTTTCTATGGAGACTCTGGCCTTGTAACTTCACAGGGGTTTATTCGTGGGTTTCCCACTTGGAGTGAGGGAGGCCAGAGAAGGGGGAAGTGCCATTTAACCCAAGAGCTGAAGGAAAAGCAGGTGTTGGCTGAGTGAGGGGAAGAGTGTTCCCGGCAAAGGGAACAGCACGTGCGAAGGCCTTGAGGCAAGGAACAAAAAGCTGAGCAGCTCGATTAGACCCTGGAGTGAGGCAGGTCTGGTGTGACCTGAACCTGGGGGCTTGGCAGGCCAGACCACACAGGACCTGGTGTGCCCAGCTGAACTCTTGCATTCTATCCTGAGGGCAATGGGCAGCTGTGGAGGGAGGGATTTTTAACAGGGGTGATGACAAGGTCAGATCTAAGCTTAGAACATTCTGGATTGGGGAGGGGCGGGCCTCTCCCCTGAGCTCCTGTGTGCCAGGAACTGTGCCAGAGCTGGGGTTAAGTCAGTATGACTGGGCAGGATCTGAGAGGCCTTCCTGGAGGAGGTGTCTAGTGCAGCACGGGTAAGCCACACAATTCCCTGCAGGCAGGGAGAGCACCCAAGACTGGGAAGGCACTGCTCCCACCACAGGCGTCCTCTGCCTCCTCCCTCACTCACCGTGGACGGTCACTTGGTAGAGCCTCCGGGCCTCGCCCACCTCGTTGCTCACCACACACTCAAACTGGGCTGAGTCCTGGGGGCCAGGGGCCTCGAGGAGCAGGGCGTTGGAGGGCAGGAGCCTAGGGCAGAGAGACGGGTGGCCGAGCGGCTGCTGGGCTGACAGAGACCAGCCGTGGCTTTCCGGCAGAGCTGTCTGGATGTGGGGGGTCTCACACCCATTTCCCCTTCCTGTATCCAGCCTCCAGCCCTGACTCTAGAAATGTCTTCTAGAAGTTTCTACACTAAAGGTTTAGCTGGTGGATTTGTGATTTTCATTTTTATCCCCGTTTCTCTGTAACCCTGTGCATTTGTTATAATAACCATCTATGATAACTTCTGTAATAACAACCGCGTCAAAGTGGCTCAGGGTCTTAGTTACTGATTTCATTTTTACTAAGTCTAGGCTTGTTACATTGGTTTTCCAATTTTTTAAAATTGACATTCTGTTTTTTCTTTTTGTTGAGACAGGGTCTTGTTCTGTTTCCCAGACTGGAGTGCAGTGGCACCACCACAGCTCACTGCAGCCTCGACCTCTCAGGCTCAGGGGATCCTCCCACCTCAGCCTCCCAGGTAGCTGGGACCACAGACCACGCTCTGCTAATTTTTGATTTTTTTGTAGAGATGGGGATCTCACTATGTTGCCCAAGCTGGTCTTGAACTCCTGGCCTCAAGCAATCCTCCCACCTCAGCCTCCCAAAGTGTGGGGATTACAGGTGTGAGCTACCACACCCTGTTCATGTTTTGTGTTTAGACAAAGAGTGACTCTGGTGGATATAAATAAAGCCCAGATGTCTCTGCTGAGCTCTCTGTCCCCAGTGCCCTCACGCCTATCTCAGTGTGAAGACCCCCTGATCCCCAAAGTTGAGACACAAGTTCTGGTCCTGGCTCCGGTGAGACCTGAGCACACCCCGCCCCATCCCTGCCCCGTGCCCCTCAACCCCATGCATCTCAGGAAGTCACTGCAAGGTCCAGTTGTTACCGGTAGGCACCCTGCTGCAGGCGGAAGTCCAGCTTCTGTCCGTCCTTCCACCAGACCACCAGGGGCTTAGGGGAGCCGCTGGCCTCACAGGGCAGCGAGGCTGGAGTGTGGGCGGTCAGGGTCAGGTTGGAGGGGCTGGGGGCGATGGCTGGAGGCTCTGGGGAGAGCACAGTGGTCAGGAGACAGGTACAGGGGGCTGAGGGCTCTTTGAGGCTGTGTCCAGGGGCAATGCCACTGCCTCCCACCTTCCACCCATCCCTAAAGGGGCACAGAGGGAGAGAGCAGGAGAAACTTCAAAGGGAGAGCTTGCAACAGGCTCCCGAAGCTGACCGTTTTGGGCTTTCCCCATCCCTGAGCCCGGCACCCTCTCACTGCCTCTCCTTGACCGAGGCCTCCAGGATGCCAGGCTCTACTCCCCATCAGCCCCGCCTGAGGCTGGGCCCCGCCAGAGCGGCCCCACACAAGCTGATCCGTTGGAGTGGGAGGAGATTGGGGCAAATGATTCTAGTGATTTTGAATTTTATCCTTTCACGTGTTTTACCTTTTTTTTAGACAGAGTCTCACTCTGCCACCCAGGCTGGAGTGCAGTGACATGATCATGGCTCACTGTCGCCTGAAACTCCTGGGCTCAAGTGATCCTCCCACCTCAGCCTCCCAAGTAGCTGGGACTACAGGAATGTGCCACCATGCTTGGATAATTTTTAAAAAATTTTTTGTAGAGATGGGGTTTCACTGTGTTGCCCAGGTTGGTCTTGAACTCCTGGGATCAAGCGATCCTTCTGCCTCGGCCTCCCAGACTTGTTTTACTTTCTGCGCATGTTTTCTTACTGAATAGAATCGCTGTCCTGTTATGTAATTTACGTACTAAAATACTACTGTGTCCTTTGAGCGTGCATGATCACAACTTTCTACTAATGGGCTTCATGGACAAAAACATTTGAAGATCATTGGCTCTGGGCTTCTGACAGCTGGGGTGACCCAGAAACTAAGCAGGACTGGACCCTGACAAGGACTGGACTCTGAAGCCCTTCCCCAGGCCACCTACCAAAGACCTGGAGGTCACGGCCTTGACGATCAGAGCCAGCAGAGTTGGATGCCAGGCAGAGGTAGTGGCCGGTGTCCTGGGCAAGGACTGGCTGGATCCTCAGGGAACCCTCGGGCAGAACTTCGAACCTGGAAAGGATGGTGGGGGGTTTCCCTGGAGATGGGCAGGGCCAGTGGAGCTGGAGGAGGGCTGTCTCTAGCAAGACCCTTCCCTCTGACCCCACTATCAGAGAGGTTGCTGATACAGTTTGGCTCTGTGTCCCCACCCAAATCTCATCTTGCAGCTCCCATAATTCCCACGTGTTGTGGGAGGGACCCGGTGGGAGATGATGGAATGATGGGGGCGGGTCTTCCCCATGCTGTTCTCGCGATAGTGAATGCGTCTCACGAGATCTGATGGTTTTAAAAACTGAAGTTTCTCTGCACAAGCTCTCTCTTTGCCTGCTGCCATCCACGTAAGATGTAACTTGCTCCTCCTTTCCTTCCACCATGATTGTGAGGCCTCCTCGGCCATGTGGAACTGTAAGTCCAATAAACCTCTTTCTTTTGTACATTGCCCAGTCTCAGGTATGTCTTTATCAGCAACGTGAAAATGGAGTAATACAGATGCTCACTTGGAGATGAGAGTCTTGCATCTATGAGGCCAAGGTCAGGGGGTGAGAGCCACAAGCAGCTCTCTACACCCCAGGCCAACATTGGAAAGACCAAGAGAAGGGCTGCTTCGGGCCTCCTCAAACACCATCCTGGGCCTGGCCTCTCCTGAGAGGCAGAAGGAGCCCCACCCTGCTCTTCCTGAGGGCGGCCCCTAGATCTCAAAAGTGCCCTTTCCAAGGGCCATGTCTGTACTGTGCGATCCTGCCCCCGGCCACAGTTGATTGGACAGGGGATGGACATGTCACTCAGGCTGGGCCAAGGGTATTCTGTGCCCTGGGAATTTAGAATTGGAATTCACAGATAGCTCGCTAGTGAGCAGAGGAGCTGTAAACCTGGGGCTGGGGGCCATGGGGGTGCCATGTTCACTGAGGAAGGTGAGAGAGAGAGATGAAGCCCACACTGAGAGAAGCTATAAAACCATCAGAGTTTGTGAGACCCATTAACGCCCCTCTACCCGCATCTATCAAGGCTTCTGATCAAGTCAAACAACAAGCGCCCTTCATGAGTGGTGGGCCTGTCCTTGTGTTCTGAGACACCCCACATCCTGATGATAAAGTCACTTTTCTGCTCCAACTGCCCAAGTGAGTTTTGTCTACAACCCACAAAGAGGCACCTGAGGACCTCCCTGAGGCCCACCCCTTCCCTCTCTCACCTAGGGCTCCCGGGATCCAGGGGGACCCCGTCCTTCTGCCAGTTCACGAGGGGTGTGGGCACACCATCGGCCTGGCAGGGCAGGAGGGCTGTTTGGTTCACTGAGACGTTCACTGAGGGTGGTCCTGATTGGATGGTGGGCACCGCTGGAGAGGGGCACAGAGGGAATGGGGCTGGGAGCTGTGGCTCTAAGATGGTGGGCAGGGTGGGGTGGGGTGGGGTGGGGTGGGCCCTACTCACTGTGGATCTCCACGCGGAAGGCCATACTGGTGCTGCCTGCGGCGTTGCGGGCTGTGCAGCTGTAGTCGCCGCTGTCGGCTGTGCTCAGGGCCTGCAGCTGCAGGAACCGGCCCTGCTCCGGGAACTGTGTGTGGACGTCCTCCTGGAGAGTCCGCCAGGGTGGAGAGACCCTCATCAGTGCCTGGCTGCGCTAGGCCAGCCCCTGGCACCAGGCATGGAGGACTGCGGAACCCGTGAGGCTGGACAGCGGCTGTCCTTCCAGGCTGACCTCAGGCCCTGACTGTGCCCCACAGAGGACCCACTGAGGAAATGCGCTCCTCTGGGAGGAAATGCATCCCCAGTCCCTGGAGTTCCTGTCAGAACACTGACAACCCTGGAATCTGCAGCTGCAAACTGACCCCGTTTGTGGGATGGACAAAGAGAGACTTGGTCACAGGCCCAGGCCACACAGCCACTAGCACAGCTTGAAGGAGCCAGGGGGAGAATACTAGGTGGGCCTCAGAAGCCCTGAGTGACTTGAGCCTCACCTCAGTGACCCCATCCATAAAATGGGAGTGACAATGACAATGGGGGGGTACAACACCCAGGGGCAGGGTGCAAAATGCAGCTCAGAGTAGGCCTTTGGGACCCAGGATCCAGCCGGGTCAGGTGTGGCGCCTGAGCGGGAAGAAGGCAGCACTCTGAACCCCCGCCCACCTGCAGCACGATGCCATCTCTGTGCCACGTGATCTCGGGCGCTGGCTCTGCCTCCACTGGACACTCCAGGACCAGCTGCCCCGGGGCCAGGCCAACCACAAAGCGGGGGCCTCGGGGCCCAACAATGTTTGGAGGGGCTGGGAGAGGGGTAGCACAAGAGGGCGTGAGAGGTGGACTCACCCCTGCCGCGGGCCCGTCCTGCCTCCCGGCCCTGCCCCCATCCCAGCCCTACTGCCTACCTTGAACCCTGACCCGGAAGCTTTTCTCCACTGCACCTGCAGGGCTTTCAGCCAAGCAAGTGTACAGCCCGGCATCCCCAACCTGGGGATGAAGCAGGTTGAGCAGCTGCCCCGGCCCCTGTCTGCCCACCTCCCAGTCTGGTTTCCTTCTGATGCAGCGAGCGACCCAGAATACAAACTCAGCCCTGCGAGGTCTGCCATCCACCTTCTCAGCCAACCCCTGCCCGCTCCTTCCATCTCACTGTTGCTTTAGGGCTGGTGCAATGGCTGCTTCTTCCCAGAAGTCCCCCTTGACTACACCAGTCCTCCTCCGGTCTAGATGGGAAGTCATCTACTTTTGGCATCAGCCTGGGCCCTGACCCTGCTGGAGGCTCCAAAGGGCATGGCCTAGGTGGGTCACCTCCACACCCTTGCCCCACACAGAGGAGGCATTTCAGCCAAACCTTGCCAACTGCCAACTGCATCCGGGGAAACTGTAGTCCCTCCCCTCTCCCCCAACCCAGCCTCCTCCCAACCCCCAGCCTCATCCTACAGCGGCCACAGCGGTACCTGCACACTCTCCACCCGGAGCACCCGCACGGCTCTGCTGCTGCGCTCCCGCCTGCTCAGGGCATGCCCGTCCTTATACCAGGTGATGTTGGGCTGGGGGGTGCCCTGGGCATCACAGAGGAGCTCCATGGGTGCACCAGGGGTCAGCGACAGCTCTGCAGGCTGGCCTGAGTCCTTGATATGAGGAGGGTCTGCAAGCCACCCATGGAGGGGAACACAGTGACACATGTTTCCAGGACAGCGCCGCACTCAAAAGCGCCGTGCTGAGTCCGGGAACTCTGCTCCCAGATTTTGGTGGCTCTTGTTCTTGTGTCTGCCACCTAGGTTTGATGGAAAGAACCCAGGAGCACAGCCCTGGGAGAATCAAAGCCTGGTCACCCTTTCCCTGCAGGCAAGGCCAGAGAGGAGTCCCAGCCGGAACCAAGCTCCGAAGTTCTGCTCCCAGGTGGCAGTCTCAGGCCTCCAGGGGACTCACCTTACTCACTGCCCTTCCCATTGCCCCCAGAGTCCCACCCTCTCCCTCGAGCCCAGAGAAACTGGCCAGAGGCCAGAGGACCCACCCATGACTGTCAGCTGGAAATGCCTCCTGGCTTCCCCTGCCTCGCTCACGGCCACACAGGAGTAGGTCCCAGAGTCAGCAGTTCCCACTGTCTCCAGCTGCAGGCTGGGCCCCTGCTCGAGGCTCTGGGGCAACCAGGGCTCCCCGTCCTTCATCCACGACACGAGAGGCTGGGGAATGCCCCAGGCCTCACAGTGGAGTTCCACCGGGGAGCCACGAACTACCACCACGTCATTCTGGAACTCCACTGGCTCCAGGACAGGGGGCACTGTGGAGGGCAGAAAGGTGGGCAGGAGCCATATTATTCCAAGACTCCCACCTCCAGTACTCAGCTTAGATGTGACCTCCTCTGGGAAGCCACCCTGATCCCCCAAGGCCAGGCGAGCGCCCTCCTCTGTGCTCCCACAGCATCCGCTCCGTCCCCTGGTGTCACTAGTTGCCTGGAATTGTGACTGTCTCTTTACAGAGCTGCTTCCTGCACTGGCCTCCTAGGGGCAGAGCCTTTCTGCCCCCGCCTATCCTGGGCATATCAGGGGCGCAAAGGAGCAATCCAGTGAGTCAGAGACTGAGTCGCAGTGTCCGCTCTCCTCAACGCCCCCAGGGCCCATCCTTGTCCACCCAGATGGGCAGAGGGGCCAAGGGCCTTGATTCTCACTCACCAAGGCCAGAGACCCCCTTGCCCCACCCCCTGCTCCATACCCTGCACCTGCAAGGTAAAGTTTCTGTCTGCCACACCAGCTGGGCTTGCGGCCACGCAGGTGAAGATGCCGGCGTCAGCCAGTTGCACCTGGGAAATCCTGAATCCCCCGAGAGGAGAGGGAGCAGGAGAGAGGGAAAGAAGGAGGAAGGGGTTAGGGGGAAGAGAGGGACAGGGAGAGAGGGAAAGAAGCCGGAGAGGCTGGCTGCGTGGAAGGACTTCCTCCCTTTTCCATCCTTTATCCCCAAAGGCTTGCTGGCCAGAGGGTGTCGGGTGACTGAGCTCAGCCTTTGCTTAAAGTCTTTACCTGGGTTCTCGTGTCCCCAGGATAAAGCCCCCAACTGCTCCCGCCCATCTCATTCTGAAGCCAGACCTCCTGCCTCCTCGTCCCACATGGACAGCTCAGCTCCCGTCGTCTACACAGCCCTCTTTGCCATCAGAACTCCCCGGAGTCCTCTCGGCTCCCTGGCTTCACTGTCTGTCCTCCCACTTTCTCTCCAGCCCTTCTGCCCCTGCCACTCCTCCTGAGCTGCTCCTGCCCGTCCCCAGTCACAGTCCGTCCTCAGGCCTGCTCTCCTGTGGCCTGCTGGTCTCGCTCCCTGAAAGCTGACTTTTCCTGCATCTCCTCCTACCCCGCCCACCTCCCCTTCCCTGGTCCCTGAGACCCACCCTAACACTAGCAGCTGGGGTGCAGTCCACACTCACTCTGGGGTGGGGGTGGGTGTTGCAGCCAGTCCTGGCTTCCAGCACCTCCCATGTGTTGACAGTCCCCAAATGTCCACTCTGAGTGGCACAGCCAGTGCCTGTCTGACATCTCCCCTACCTGAGGGTGCGGCCAGAGCCGTGGAGGTGGGTGCGCTGGGACAGCGGGAGGGGCAGGCCATTCTTGAGCCAGCTCACGTGGATGGGCGGGGAGCCCCGCACGGGGCACACCAGGGTCACCAGCTCCCCAGGCCTGCTCACCAGGGTCCCCGAGCCATCCACTCCCTGCTCAATGGTGGGAGGAACTAGGAGTGGGTGGAGAGAAGAAAGGCGGGTGGTGAGGAAGTCTTGGGGGGAAGGTGGGCTCCTCCCAGGGAAATTCCCAGCAATGGAGACCCAAACTTCTGCCACCAGCAACCACAGTGGTTACCACCACAGCCACTCCCGAGGGACGAGGCCACTGCAGGAGGGGCACAGCCACTCCCTGACTCTCTTCTCACCCCACAAATCTCCTCTGTACTCTGGGCTGGTGTTATTGTCCTCTAGTTTGAGGATGGGGAACAGAGGCTCAGGGAATTGAGATGGGTGGCCCAGGTGACAGTGTGGGCTTTACTCAAATGTCACCTCATCACCCATGCCCTGGTCCACGCGTCACCCTCCCGATGCCCCAGGGCTCCTCACCCAGCACATTCACTGTGTGTAGCCGGGTGTCCTCCCCAGCTGGGCTGTAGGCCACACAGGTGTAGGCGCCCGCATCCGAGGCCCTCAGGCCCTTTAGCACCAGGGAGCCGCCGTCCAGGTGGAATCTGCAGTGGGGAAGGAGGGCCGAGGGCAGGGCGTGAGGGGGCGTGGGTGCTGCACCTGCAGGGAGGGCATGGGCTGAGCCTTACCGGAGGTGAGAGCCCATGTCCTGGCCCAGCGGGCTGCCATCCTTCAGCCAGGCCACGTCTGGTGGCGGCTGCCCATCGGCCTCACAGTCCAGCCGCGCCTCCTGCCCTTCCAAGATGTGGTGCTCCTGCGCCACGCCCAAGCTCCGGATCCGGGGGGGCACTGAGGCAGGGGTGCAGTGAGGCCCTGGGTGACAGAAGGGGCTGCCCTGGGAGTAGGACAGGAGGTGCGGGACGCAGACCTACCCAGCACTGCCACCACGAAGTCCTTGCGGGCCTCGGCCTGGGCGTTCTCAGCCACGCATGTGTAGGTGCCTGCCTGGGCTGGCTGCAGGCGGCTCAGCTGGAGGCGGCCCCCCCGGGAGACCACACCGTGCACCACGCTGCTCTCTGTGGGACAGAGGGGGGCCCCTGAATCCCCCAACCACTTCTTGTGCTTATAGAAAACTGAGGCCACAGAAGCAAGGGCGCCTTCCTTTATGTCCCCC
>PVKP010038204.1:0-21065 GCA_004027715.1 Plecturocebus donacophilus
ATCTGTTTTAGTTCTTTGTAGATTCTGGATATTAGCCCTTTGTCAGATATGTACTTTTTTAAGGCATGATGCTATTGCACACATAATAGACTACAGTATAGTGTAAACATGCACTGGGAAACCAAAACAATATGTGTGACTCACTTTATGGTGACATCACTTTATTGTGGCAGTCTGTAACCAGACCTGTAATATTTCCGAGGTATGCCTGTATTTGCAGTACAGTGATAGAGATATGAACAGGCAAATCAGAAATGGGACACATAAGACTGCTAGGAAGCCCCTGGAAGATATCCTCAAGGAGGCTATGCTTGAACTAAATGTTGAGAAATGAGTAGAAGCCTGCGAGGTAAAAAAGTAGAAAAGGTTGTCCCAGGTAGAGGAACCAACATAAACAAAGATACATAGTAATGAAAAAGCAGGGCTTATTTTTTTATTGCATATTTTAGTAACTTGTTTCAGGTAATCAGATGTCCCAGAAAATACTTCAAATTTTAAAAATAGTTTAAATTTTAAAAATTTTTATGGTAATGTCATGTAACTTCCTGTCTAATGTCAGATCTGATGATGTTTAACACATTTTGCAAGGGTGCCATATGACAAAGGGCTTTTATTTCAGGTAAATGGTGAAATTGTTGGTCCTTTTATTATTTTTTAAATTTTTTATTTATTTATTTTTGAGGTAGGGTCTCTGACACCCAGGCTGGAGTGCAGTGGCATAACCATAGCTCCCCTAAATCTTGAACTCCCGGGCTCAAGGGATCCTCGAGAGTAGCTGGGACTATAGGCATGTACCACCACACCCAGCTAATTTTTAAAAATTTATGTAGAGGCAGAGTCTTACCATATTGACCAGGTTAGTCTCAAACCCCTGCTCTCTATGAGCAGGGCTTATTTAAAAAGCTTTAAGTCATTTATTATGGTTAAACCATGAGGGGAAGAGGTTAGAAAGATAAAGTCTAGATCACAGAAGACTTTGGGAGCCATGCTGACTTTGGATTTTATCTGAAGAGAATGTCTTTAAGAAGACAATTAGATTTATATTCTTAAAAGATGCACACAAATACTTTGTTTCAATTTGTATATGCTTTTCAAGGATTAATTTATTTGATTCTCGTAACAAACTATGGAGTAGGTACCATTATTCTCCCTGTTTTGCAGTTGAGGAAACTGAGGCACATAGGGGTTAAGTAATTTGCCCAAGGTGACCTGAGGTGAAACTGAGGTATAAACGCAAACATTCTGGATCCAATGCCTGTGCCCTTTTCCACAATGCTCTACTATTTTTGTTTGTTTCTTCAAGATGTGTATGTTTTCTTATGAAAAGGAAATAAAAAATTTTTTCGTGTAATTTCTTCCATACCACCTACCATCCAACCAAGATAGAATGTTCTTTGGTCTTGCAAACAGAGTCAGCAGTTCAGCAGTCTGCCATTTTCTCCATTTCCCAGGGATTCACTTTCCTCTTACCACTTAGCCTGGATTTTTAATATTAGTTTCAGGCGTACATGTGCAAATTTATTATATAGGTCAGTTGCATGTCACAGGGGTTTGGTGTACAGTTTGTTTTGTCACCTACGTAATAAGCATAGGTAGTTTTTCTATCCTCACCCTTCTCCCACCCTCCATCCTCAAGTAGGCCCTGGTGTCTTGTCGTTTGCTTCTTTGTGTCCATAGGTACTGAGTGTTTAGCTCCCACTTATAAGTGAGAACATGCAGTATTTTGTTTTCTCTTCCTATGTTTGCTTAAGATGATGGCCTCCAGCTCTATCCATGTTGCTGCAAAGGATGTGATCTGATTCTTTTTTATGACTGCATAGCATTCTTTTGTGTACATATACCACAGCTTTTTATTTATCTAGTCTACCATTGATGGGCATTTAGGTTGATTCCACGTCGTTGGTATTGTGAATAGGGTTACAATGACATACACATACATCTTTCTCTATGGTAGAAACATTATATTCCTTCAGGTATACACCCAGTAATGGGATTGCTGAGTCAAATGGTAATTCTGCTTTGAGTTATTTGAGAAATCACCACCTGCTTTCCACAGTGGTTTGTGGAAATGCTTTACATTCCCACCAGCAGTGTATAAGCGTTCCCTCTTTTTCATAACCTTCCCAGCATCTCTTATTTTTTGACATTTTAATAATGGTCATTCTGACTGGTATCATGATGATATATCTCGTTTTGGTTTTGATTTGCATTTCTTTAATGATCAGTGATCATTTTTTCATATGCTTGTTGGCCACATGTTTGAGAAATGTCTCTTTGTGTCCTTTGCCCACCTTTTAATGGGGTTGGTTTTTTGCTTGTAAATTTGTTTAAGTTCCGTATAGACTCTGGATATTAGAACTTTGTCAGATGCATAGTTTGCAAATAGTTTCTCTCATTCTGTAGAGTTGCTGTTTATTCTGTTGATTGTTTGTGTGTGTGTGTTGCTTGTTTGGTTGGTTTTTTGCTGTGCAGACTCTCTTTCATTTAATTAGGTCCCATTTGTTGATTTTTGGTTTTGTCACAGTTGCTTTTGGAGTCTTCATCATGGAATTTTTGCCAGGGTCTGTGTCCAGAATGGTATTTCCTAAGTTGTCATCCAGGGTGTTTATAGTTTTAGGTTTTACATTTAAGTGTTTAATTCATCTTGGTTGATTTTTGTATACAGTGTAAGGAAGGGGTCCAATTTCAATCTTCTGTATATTAGCCCACCACCATTTATTGAATAGAGAGTCCTTTCCCCATTGCTAATTTTTGTCCACTTTGTCAAAGATCAGATGGTCGTAAATCTGTGGCATTATTTCTGGGCCCTTGAATTTGTTCCACTGGTCTATGTGTCTGTTTTTTACCAGTATCACGCTGTTTTGGTTACTATAGCCTTGTAGTATGCTTTGAAGTCAGCTCATGTGACACTTTCAGCTTTGTTCTTTTTGCTTAGCATTGCTTTGGCTATTCAGGCTGTTTTTTGTTCCAAATGAATTTTAAAATAGTTTTTTTCTAATTCTGTGAAGAATGTCATTGATAGTTTGACAGAAATAGCATTGAATCTATAAATTGCTTTGGGCAGTATGGCCATTTTAACAGCCTTCTTCCTATCCCTGAGCATGGAATGTTTTTTCATTTGTTTTTGCCACCTCTGATTTCTTTGAGCAATGATTTGTAATTTTCATTGTAAAGATCTTTCACCTCCCTGGTTAGCTGTATTTTATCCTTTTTGTGGCTGTTGTGAATGAGATTGTATTCTTGTTTTGGTTCTCAGACTGTATTGTGTTGGTATATAGAAATGCTACTGATTTTTGTGCATTGATTTTGTATCCTGAGACTTTGCTGAAGTTGTTTATCAGATCAAGGAGCTTTTGGGCAGAGACAGTGGGGTTTTCTAGGGTATAGAATCATACATCTACAAACAGGGATAGTTTGACTTCTTCTCTTCCTATTTGAATGCCTTTTATTTCTTTCTCTTGCCTGATTGCTCTAGCTAGGAATTCCAGTGTAGTATTGAATAAGAGTAGGGAGAGAGGGCATCCTTGTTCAGGATTTGAAAGGAGTATGCTTCTAGCTTTTGCTCATTTGTATGATGTTGGCTCTGGGGTTTTCATAGAGGGCTCTTGTTATTTTGAAGTATGTTCCTTCAGTACCTAGTTTGTTGAGGGTGTTTAACAAGATGATATGTTGAATTTTAAAAGTGTTTTCTGCATCTCTTGAGATGATGATGTGGTTTTTTACATTCTGTTTATGTGATGAATCACATTTATTGATTTGCATATGTTGAGCCAACCTTGCATCCCAGGGATAAAATCTACTTGATGATAGTGGATTAGCTTTTTTGAATGCTGCTAGATTCAGTTTGCTAGTATTTTGTTGAGGATTTTTGCATCTGCATTCATCAATCCCGTTTAGTCTTGATCTTTGTCTCTGTTCTCCCTTTTCTAGACAGGACTATAAACCCTTTGGTTTGATACCCAGTGTAGCTCCATCCATTAAAGAGGCAAGGTAGGAGTTGTCTGAGCCTTTTTATTTTAGAATCAAAGGTGCACATATCGCAAATCTCAAAAAATGGGAAGAGGTAGAATATGCATTATAACAATCTCTTTTTTTTTTTTTTTTTTTTTTTTTTTTCTTTGTAAAGACAGGGTCTCACTCTGTCACCCTGGCTGGAGTGCAGTGGCACAATCATGGCTTACTGTAATCATGACCTCCTGGGCTTCAGTGAACCTCCTGTCTCAGCCTCCCAAGTAGCTGGGACCACAGATACATGCCACCACACCCAGCTATTTTTTATTATTATTTTTTTTGTTTTTATAGAGATGGGTTCTCACTATGTTGCCCAGTCTTGGTCTTAAACTCCTCAGCTCAAGCCATCCTCCTGCCTCAGCCTCCCAAAGTTCTGAGCTTACAGGCATGAGCCAATGTACCCAGTCAGTATGACAGTCTTTCACTCACTTGCAAATAGTGATGGTTAGTTTACAGGTATGTACTCTTTGCTTCTGAATTGTGTAGGGAGACAGAGGTGAGAGGAGTAAGGGAAGAAGTAGAGATGAGTAAGAAGAAGGCATGTTCCCCTTCATCAGTAATCTTGCAGTCTTATGCTTTCATTCAGATTAGTATTTTATGGCTGATATTTTGTCAACAAAAATGCTGTGATGCTAAGAGCAGTAGCTCATCCTGTAATTGTACCACTTTCAGAGGCCAAGGTGGGAGGACACTTGAAGCCAGGAGTTTAAGACCAGCCTAGGCAACATAGGGAGACCTCGTCTCTAACAAAAAAAAAATTAACTGGACATGGTGATGTGTGCTTATAGTCCCAGCTACTCAAGAGGTTGAGGCAGAAAGATTGCTTGAGCCCAGGGGTCAAGGCTGAAGTGAGCCATTATCCTACCACTGCATTCCAACCAGGCCAACAGAGTGAGACCCTATCTCAAAAAGAAAAAAAAGAGAGAGAGAGAGATATCTGATTTTTATTAAACAGATGAGGAAGTGTGGTTTAGAGGAGAGTTTTGTATACCTAACTTCCATCTCTATGATTTTCTATTAATCACACTGTAGATTCTATACCTCTGCCTCAGGGAACCTCTAATACATGCCCTACTGGTATTTGGGAGAATTAAGTACTTAAAGTCATCTAACCCTGCTTTGTATAAGTCTGAACTTTGCTCCTCTTTTCAAAAGTGTAAATAATTATTGAACAAAAACAGAAAATGTAGGAGACTTTTATTTCAGTTTACTTATCTACTAATTAATTTTGTGGGTTTTCATTAGTAAAGATGAGGAAAACTGACAGATGATCATCTCAAATACTAATAAAGATTTGGGAAAATAGTAACAATCTAGAAACCCAAAATGATGGGAAATATTTTCATCTTGTTGGAGAAGTAGGGTACAGCAATTTATCTTTGGAGACTGGCTTGGATGGCAGAGTGAGACCCTGTCTCAAAAAAAAAAAAAAAGCTATTGGTTGATAACTTGGTTGTTATAAGTAGAATTTTTGATGTCGCAAAAGAAGTAGCACTTGAATATAAATTTCCTCAGCAAGGCAATTTACTTCTATAGAAGGGTGCGGCTCACAGATGGAACCTGGACAAGGGAGGGAAAGGGGTACTTATGCCTGAGGGAGGTCACCCCTACTGATGTGTCGTTCCCCTATTGGCTAGGGTTAGACCTCACAGTCTAGTCTAATTCCAATTGGCTATTTTAAGGGGAGCAGGGATATGAGCCACAGTGGCGGGGCGGGTAGTTTGGCGGGAAGGACGGTTACGGTCAGGTCAGAGCAAGTAGGCAGAGGTCAAAACAGGAGACCAGAGCAGGTGACTGGAACAGGTGACCAGGATGAGTCAGGACAGGACAGGGGACCAGGGGAACAGATGTACTTGATTAGAACTGGTAGAAAAGGTTGTTTACTGAAACTACGGGTAAATTAAACTTTAAAATAGAGAATTAAAGAATAAGAGAGCTGAACATACTGACATATTGATTCTTTGAAGAGAAACTTGGGGTTCACTATATCTAACATGGTTTTTATTTTTTATTACCTTTTAGTTTTGCTAGATTTGTTACTTTTATTTACCATTTATTAGGTTTAATGTTCTGCTAAGAAACAGTATTTTCAGACTTTGACATTGAAAAGTCCTCCCTTAATTAAGCATATACAATTTACCATTTTCAGCAGAGATCCATTTTCATAACAAGTTCTTCAGGATTATTCCACTGAACTGAATCTTTGTGTGCAGCATATGAAAAAGTGGTTTGTAGTCTTTTTCTCCTTTCATGAAATACTAGTTTAGCTACTGGGAGTAATATTCAGAAAATCATAGGGACATATAAATTGATATGACAAGATAGTTACTATGTTTAATAGAATATTAACTCTGTCACCCAGGCTGGAGTGCAGTGGCATGATCACAACTCACTGCAGTCTTAAACTTCTGGGCTCAAGCAAGCCTCCCAAGTAGGCTAAACTAGAGGGGCACACCACCACACCTGGCTAATTTTTGTTTTTTTTGTGTGTGTGGAGATGAGTGTCTCACTGTGTTGCCCAGGCTGTCCTTGAACTCGTAGCCTCATGCTATCCTCTACCCTCAGGCTCCCAAAGTGTTGGGATTATAGAAGTGAGCCATCACACCCAGCCGATAACATGATTTTTTTTAACTCCTTCATTTTATATTTTTACTTTATCCCTTCATTTTATACTATAAACAAATTTAAGATTTGTATTACTTCCAAAGATACATGCATGGTAATGGTCCTCACAGCGTTGTTTTCAAAGCAAAAGTTGGAGAATACCCAAACATCTAAAAATAGGAAATTGGTTCTTAATTCAGGTATTAGAAATGATGAAGTAGATCTATAATTATTTATGTAAAAAGTTATTACCATATTGATACAAAAATCATAGTTATTTTTTAAAAGATTACAAAAGCAGAGTATAAGTTAATTCCTTTTTTTTTTTAACTTCATGCGTTTAGAAGTATAGGAAGAAAACATGCCAAGGTGTTAACAGTAGTTTTCTTTGCGTGGGTTTATACATGAGATGGTCTTACTTTCAACTTTCTGTCTTGCATATTGTCTGAGGTGATTTTTAATTACTGTTTTATAGTTAGTTAGCATGTATAATTTTACAGATGGAAAAAATATTTTTAAAGTCAAATTTGAAAACATAAAAGAACCTTGAAAGCAATTAAACGTTATTTAAGCATGCAAAAAAAGTTTACACACTAAATGCACACTAATTGTGTTAGCAGCACTCCAACTTGTTTTTCATTGTTTCTCCTTTTGCCTGTACTGAAATACTATTAACATTTGATATGACACATTTTCCCATCCCACAGCTTCTTGTTCCCTGTATTCTTCATTTGTTTCCTTCTACCCACTTTGAGCTGAAGTGACAGACCTGTCTTATTCCCAGTGTGTACACTCTGGATGGGGGTACAGTTTGAGGTAGAACATATACATCATTGTCATTCTTCTGACATTGAGCCTTCCCTCGATCAGTAAGTCAGAATGGCTCTTTAGTGTGTTTCACTAACATAAGTTCTATTTAATTAAACACCTGTCTTGAAAGACACAGACTTAAGCTGTTAAGGATGCCCATGTTTCACCTTAGTCTTTGCATTCTAGAATGCCAAGAATCGGAACAAGATTATTTTTTTCAAAGATAGACCCTTACTACTCTAATGTCATTACTTAGGCTCAACTGAAAGGCCACTTTTCAAAAATAGTATCCTTGCCAATTCCCAGGTATTTTGTGTCTGCATTTGGTATTGCTGGTTTAAATCTTACTAATCTTGACTGGACTGGTTTAAATGATAGTGTTTTGGTTTCAACATCTGGAAAAATGAAGGAGAAGAATCACAAAGAGTAGGCAGAAAGGCAAAAGTTCTGAACAAACCTACATGCCAAGTAATCTACTAATTGTGACATAAGTGAATGTAGGAAACTGGCTTCTCCCTAGAATAATTATTACAAGATAAGCCCAATTCCAAGAAAACTTGAGCAAAGTCTTGTTGAGCAGACTTTCAAAGCCTTTGTTAACAGCTGCCTCAGCAGATGGATTAAAAGGTAGTGTTTCTATTACACCTTTCATATTGAGAACGTATGACTATGAATGTCTTACAGGGTTAGAGCCTCAGGATCTTCCCAAGTTGCAGGTGGTGTTGGACCACAGACACACTGCCAGATTCTCTACCATTTTTTCCTACTAAACATTAGCTTTTCATGATTTTTCTCATTTTCCCTTTTGGTTCCTTCTTATCTGCCTGCTCAAATACACCCAAATTCCCAATACCAAAAATAGGGGGGAAGAATCAGGGAAAGAATAAAATTAGAGAATTGAAGGGAAAAGAGTAAAATCTGGGATCTTTAGGAACCTAAGTTACTTTATTTTTTAATTACTTTAATTTTTTTATTGTTGTTGTTATTTTTTTTTAAAGAAGGTCTCACTCTGTCACCCAGGCTTATGTGCAGTGGCACGATCGTAGCTCGCTACAGACTCAAACTCCTGGATTCAAGCAATCCTGCTACTTCAGCCTTCCAAAGTGCTGGTATTATAAGCGTGAGTCACTGTGCCCCAATTTTTTTAATTAAATGTTAACCCAGTCAATATTCTGGATAGAAAGCTATCTTCCAGCACCCTGTAGTTAAGAGGGTGAACTCTGGCTCCAAGCCCTGCTCCACCCCCTGCTCCATGTTGGGCAAGTGACTGAGCCTCCTTATGCTCCAGTTTCCTCCTGTGTCAGCTCCTCAGGAATTCATGTCATTAACATGTTAGAGTTTTAGGACATGGTAAATCATGGTGAGTGTCAGCTATTAATAACGTCTATTAGTGTTTTTGTAATAGTGAGCTATGTAGATTGGATGTTCCCAAATTTTGAGGAAGAAGTGGACCATCTCTCCCCTCTTTGGACTGCATCCAGCTCAGACTCTGATGCCTCCTCAGAGAAGATAATCTGGCAGGAGAGTGCCATCTGCCTGTGGTGCCAGCCTAGGCTAGGGAATTGTCCAGACCTCCAAACTTCTTTCCAAGAGAGCTCATCAAGCCCACTTGCATTTTCTCCATGAAATCTCTCCTTGAAGACAAATGGCTCACACGTGTAATCCCAGCACTTTGAGAGGCTGAGACAGGAGGATCACTTAAGCCCAGGAGTTCAAGACTAGCCTGGACAACATAGTGAGACCCCATCTCTACAAAAAATTTAAAAATTAGCCTGGCATTGTTACACCTGTGGTCCCAGCTTCTCAGGAGGCTGAGGCAGAGGGAGGATTGCTTGATCCCAGGAGGTCAAGGCTACAGTGAGCTGTGATCACGCCACTGCACTCTAGCCTAGGTGACACAGCAAGACCCTGTCTCAAAATAAAAAAAATATACAAAGGGAGCAGGGTGAGAAGTTTGTGGTGGGGACAGGGAAAGAGAAGAAGACTTGTCAAAAAGTATGACAAGAGCTATCAGTAAAACAGATAGCTGACTCTTCAGGCAGCTGGTGTGAAATGTAGTCTGTCAGCAGCAGGTCACTGGCTCAGCCGCAGCAATGGTGGTCCAGGTTAGAAGAGCAGCTTCTCATCTTCCCTCCGCTTGCTGCTTGCCAGCTTTCTGAACACTCCTTCCCCAGCGGTGCTGGTACTGACTGACTCCCAACTCTGCTTTCCTTGCAGCTGACCCTCTGGTGGGCAGCATCGCCACACAGTACATGACCAACAGAGCAGAGCACGACCGGATGGCCAGACAGTGGACCAAGCGGTACGCCACATAGGGGCCTGCTGCCTGCCGCGCCCGCCGGACCTGTGCAAGCACATTCACCAAGTGCATCGGTAGCCCTACCCACCCCTCCAGACCTCGGTTCTTATTTTCCTATTTTTATTAAATTTGGAACCATTTTGTGATGGTATATTGTCCATCTTCCCATCCCACTTCTTCCTGCCCCACTTCCTCTCTCCCACGCTTTCTTTTTCCTCTCATTTTATTCCCTTGTTGATTTCTGTTAACTTGAAAGATTTGGGATTTTTTTTCCCACCTCATCATAGATGGGAACTTTTGTTTTCAGTGCAAACAATGTTGGACCTGTAATAGTAAGAGCTTTCTTACAAAGCTTTGTATTACTGTGTGGTTTTGTTTTTTGTTGTTGTTGTTGTTTATTTGATTTTGATTTTTTTTTCCTTTTATGTGATCTTTGGAAAAACACATTCAGAATTATATCTCGTTTCTACTTAAATGTAGTGCTTAGGATTAATTTTTTGTACTGAAGTCTTTATTGGTGGGTGCATGCTACTGGGAACAAGTTTTTGTACAAGAGCTTCAATCAGAATCACTGTGCATTACTGAGACTCTGTTTATCACTAGCCTTCTGTCCCACAGCGCAGAAGACTGTTGGATTGAACAAAATAATATGTATTTTGATTTACTTAAAGTGCTTGTAAATTTCTTAGGGACCTGCCACTTTTGACTGTGGATCAGTTGATGTACACTTGTATTATTAAAGCACTCAATAAATCACTGTGGCTGATAAAATGCGCTTCTAGTAACTCGACATTTGCTTTGTGTCCTGGTGACCGCTGTAGCCTTATGTGCAGTGAGGCTTGTCTAATTCAATTACAGGTTCAAGTGTATTTTTCATCTCAAACCTCTAATATTTCTTTGTAGTTGAGTTGCTTAGCATGTGGAATTTCTCCAGCTGTCAGTAGCCTGATGATTTTATGGTTGTTACAGAAGATTGCTATCATTTAACATATTGACTGGGCATTCTTTCTGTTAAAGCCTTCTTTATCAACAATTAAAATATGTAACTCCAAAAATAGCCTTCTGGTGAAAGTGAAGTCTGAGCTACTTATTGTGTTCAGACACTTTCGACTTTATTTCTCTCAAAATTGTTACAGTGATTGCCCTCAAGCTTTGTTTTGTTCTTTTTTTTCCTCCTTGATTTTAGCAAAAGAAGTAAACTCAACTGTATTGGTCACGGTCAACGCATTCAATGACAAGGGTGTCTGTCTGGCTTCACCTTCAGGCTATTTTAGTGTGCAGCTATAGGAGGCAGAGGAAACATGTCGGTGTTGTAGTTTCTAGAACACGTTGACTTGCTGATTGAAAATTCAGGGTTCTTTGTGTAATAAAGCGTAGTGGAAACTTCTACTCCTCCTCCACCAAATACAGTTACAGACCCCACCATACACCCGTTCTCATTTAAGGAACCATTAATACTTTCACTGCTGAATAGTAGAATTTACAAATAGAAATCATCCACCTCAAAATGTTTTAACATGTAAAATGCCTGATTCAAAAGATACAGTTTGTTGTTTTTAACTAGTTAAATCCTAAGAAAATATATTTAAATATTGCAGATGACACTTTTAAACCAAAATACGCAAGAATAGTTTTTGTCTTTTTAATAATGATCTTACCATTTATTTTATTTGAAAACACTTCTCAGCGTACCAGAATGCTGTATGGTCTCTGTTGCACTACTCAACCCTCTAGTTATAGCACAAGGAGCCATAGACAGTATGTAAATGCATTGAGCACAGCTAAATTCCAGTGACACTTTATTTATCACAATAGGCATGGGATTTGGCCCATGGGTTGTAGTTTGTCAATCCTGATACAGACCACCATAGACTGGGGGATAACGGGGAAATCAGATAACTATGTGTCATTTCTTTATTTAACATAAAATAAATTCAACATGGTACAACACTAATTTTTGGGAAATGGCTCAGAAAGTTTAATTGCCTACAGAGTTTCTCACCACAAAGTTTTTTATTTTTACTTTAGTACTTTAGATTTTAAAATTCAGCACTAAAAGCACTTAACCATTGAAAATGAGATTTTATTAAACTGGTTTTTTCCCCTACTTTTGGCTCATTAAACCGGACCCATAATACTAATATTGACCTTAACAGGCAATCTTTACATTAAAATTGTTTTTGTTTTTCTGTAGCAACAAGGTCTCACTATGTTGCCCAGGCTGGTCTCAAACTCCTGGCCTCAAGTGATCCTCCCACCAAAACCTCCAGAATTGCTAGGGTTATATAGGCTTGAGCCACTGTAGCCGGCCAGCACATATTTTAAATAATAAATATATTCCACATTTCATATCTACTTCTATGTCAGACCATTTAAAAATGTGTTACTAGGCCAGGCTTGGTGGCTCACATCTGTAATCCCAGCACTTTGGCATGCCATGGTGGCCAGATCGCTTGAGCCCAGGAGTTCAAGACCAGCCTGGGCAACATGGCAAAACCCAGTCTCTACAAAAAAGTTTAAAAATAAGCTGGGCATGGTGGTGTACCCCTGTATTCCCCACCACTTGGGAGGATTAGGTAGGAAGATCACCTGAACCCAGGAAGTCAAGGCTGCAGTGAACCATAACTGTACCAGTGCACCCACAGCCTGGGCAGCAGAGCAAGACCCTGTCTCAAAAACAAAACAAAATGTATGTCATTTTGGAGCCAAAGATTACAACAACTCTAGTAGGAATTCTAGTCACTGACCTGTTTGTTTTCCTGGGAGTCATTTTTAGGTTTAATGCTAATATCTGATATGAAGAGGTGAAAAATTTCTCTCCCAACTTTATGAATTATAAATACTTCATGACAAACAAATATATCCAGCTTCAAATTGTAAAAGCTAGAGAAACCAAAAAAATTTAGATTCCAAATAACGTGGTGATTTTACTTGAAATCTGTTATCACAGCAGGCAATACAATTCCAATAAATGTTTGAAAATGCTGTAAAATAAGACTTAAAAGTAGTTTGGTACTCAGTAAACTAAATTGTTTGGCTTAAAAATATCGGGATAAGATTTCTAAAGTTTAGAAATTATTATGTACGCTAATGTTACTGAACTTTTTGCACTAGCTATTGTTAAGTATAGTATTTGTAGCTGTGTTAGATAAAACGTTGGCAGATCCTTGACTGAGGCAAGACCATTGGTTATTGAGGAAATGGTTTGAGATTATATTTGTTGATCTTCAATCATTCAAAAGGTTATGTCCTTAATTTGTCATTAAGCTGCAAATAAGTTGAACATCCTTTATCTGTTCTACAGGAATCCATTGATGAAAGCGGTTACAGAAGTAGTCAGTCTTCTTCTTATTCTAGGATTAGAAAGTAAATATAGAAGTTTATCATATAATACTTGTTTAGGAATTTAAAAGACAGGAGATAATATTTATTCAGAATGTACTATACCAGGCCATAATAAGTCATCTAATAAAAACTCAGCCTGCCCCTTGAGGGTAGAGGTGGTCCTTAGTCACAAAAAGCTATCCAGGTGCCAAAGCAAGATTCCCACTCAAGCATGTGACACCAGAGCCCCTGCTATCAACTACAAGACCTCATAGAACTTTCCTCTATGAGAGCATACCATAAAAATGAATTGTCATAATTCAGTCTTAGAGTCAAGGTGGAGTATAATTCCTAGGTGGTAGAGTTTTGCCATCTTCAAACAATGGGGGAAAAATGTTGAAGGAAATGTGGACTTGGTATTAGATGGGAGACCAGACAGGAGGGACCAGCATTCTAATCTTAGAAGTGCTGCCTGTGGATTTGAGCAGCCATGAGGAAGTGTTCACTTGGAAAACCCCTGAACTTCACTGCATCTCGGTACTACAATAAAAGGGATGTTAATTATTGCCAGGCATGGCAACTTTTTAATGTCTGTATCTTTTAAAAAGAGAGATGTTTATGCTTAATACTGAAAACAGTTGAAATTGCACCCAAAAGCCCTACCAGAGTATCCTGACCACCTGCATTTTATTTCAGGGTGGCTTTATAACTGTCGAAGTATCCCCACTCTACAGGGCGTCCTCATATGTGGACCAGGACTGCAAGCTGAATGAGCACATCCTATACCTCAGCTAGTCCTAGAATTGTCCTCAGAGGAAATGAAGAGCTGACCTAGTTATATTCTGAACCCTAACATTTTAAGCTACATCAGATCTGGAATCTATTGGAGTTGAGACCATCAAGGAACTTAGAGGAGCTTGGCCTCTGAGGACCTTCCATGGTAGCCATGTGTTTCCCCACATCCACCTTGGGAACTGACTAGTTGCTTGAGCCTGGAACATTCCTTCTCTGCTAAATAGAAGAAGTGTTGACATTCCTTTGACTCTTATGTTCCACCATGAGCACTGGTAATGTGGGTTAAGGTTATCTTAAAACAGAACGTCTTGTGTCTCTAGAAGCCCTTGGTCCGGGACAAACCAAGACTGTTGGTCACACGAACTTTTGTGCTCAGAGTTTCAGGGTAAGATGTTAGGCAATGCCTAGGACCAGTTTTTCCCTAGAAATGCTCTACTTAAGGACAGTGTTTTCCTTGATGCACAACGATCCCTTTAGAAGAGAAGTGCACTCCACTATCTGGAGCCCCTGCCCCTCTCTATGGCTTCCACACCTAGGCCTCTTCATTCATTCCCTGCTTCTGAAGGCCTCTGAGGGATTTAAACCAACTGGACCCTTTCTTTACATCTCCAAACATGGCTTAAGGTATGTATGTCTTTCTGTGAAGGAACAGAATGAGTAATCTAAGACTAATAAGCTTTTTGAGAAGTTGTCTTAAAAGGAACGTGTATGAATTTTTAAACATGGGACCCACACAGGAAAATGGAGGAGATACGTAACCACTGATCTCTCTTACCTGTTTATAAATCCGTACAATTTGGGGGCCTACCCCAATTATTCCAGTATGCCCAGTGTCAGAGTTTTCCCACTAACCCTGACAACCTTTGGAGCTCTGTGACTCCCAGTCCACCTCCTAGAGCTCCTATAGCATCCCCTCCTTCCCCTCAACATGACCCTCACCAATCTTTTTAAAAATTAGATAGGAGGTTAGAGTTCAGGGTGACAATCACATCCTGGTTTATAGAAACTGAGACCTGCTGAGAAATCATATCAAGCTATACAACAGAAAAGTAACAGATGCTTTGCAGTTGGTGCCTCTGAGCCCATTCAGAAACACCAAGCAAGATTCTTTTACCCGATCCATAGTTCAAAACAGAACAAAGGGGCGGTGAGAGGTCACACTCTCCTGGTGAGCCTGCTGCTGTGCTAAAATGGCCTAGAAGTAGGATGATCACGTTCTTCATTGTCTGTCAGTCTCCAACTTGAAATTACTGACAAACAGATAAATATATGACGATGGCCACCAGCATGAACTTTGACAATTTTAGTCTCTGTCCTTTAGACCAATAGCTGACTTTATGGTCACCACAAAACAGCTCTCAAGTACTGTAATTTGAAAATCAAAGTAGTGTATGTTCAGTTATTAGAAACCTGTGATGAGAAACTCCAGAAGCTATTATTAATTCCCGAGAGATCCCATACACTTTAAGCAATCTATGAGGAAATTATGTTAAATTCAAGCATGACTGTGCATTTTCACTGAAATGTAAAACATATGCCTGTATTAAAGAATCCCCAAATTCCCATGTGTTCTTAATGTTATGTAGTAAAATGCCAGAGTGTACCTGTCAGTCCAGATTTGGGCTACTGGATTTGGGGGCAATGATAATGTTTAATTACTGCTTGGATTTTTTTTTTTACAGATTTACAGGGTACAGGTGCATTTCTGTTACATGGATAGCTTAAACTTTTTTAATAGTCAAATGAGAGAAAAAATAGGTTTATATAAAAATTGTTTTTTAACATAACAATAAAATTTTTATAAAGTGAGTGTTTTAAAAGTACATTTACATAAAGATGCTACCTTGCTAGGTACTACAAAATAATCTAAAGACTGTATGCATTAAACCCCCAAAATGTTTGTAAGCAATGTACACTTGATTAAGAGGTCACGGAGTAAGCTGCTGGGTCAGCGCCATCAAGGGAGAAATGTGTTCTAGTTAAGAATAGAAATTTTGTCAGGGTGGTATTATTATTAATGGCAAGAAATTGAGAGTGTATCCTCTATTTAGGGAAGATGAATGGGGAACTATAATTCCTTCTGAGGCAGAGTCTGTAAATTATCTCTAATACCCATTCTCCTTTTCTTCCTTTTATTATAAATAGAACTATTGGAGTTTCAGCTGGGCATGTGGCCAGTCCACTAGAAACTAAATTCCCCAAACTCCATGCGATAGATTGATTACAAAAAATAGTCCCAATCCTTCCATCTCCATCTTTTGCACCTTCTTTCACAAAAAGGTGGAGTCTTTGTTCCCCCAACTTGGCTGGCCTTGTGACCTGCTTTGACCAGGAGACTCTGGAAGTTATCTTGTGTCAGTTTCCAGCCTTGACCTCCAGAAGCCTTGCACACTTCCCCACTTTCTTGGACTCCTTCCATGCCTTGAGAGTAAGCTCCAGGCTACCCTGCTAGAACATGAGAGGTCATGTGGAAAAGAAGTGCGACAGTCCTAGACCAACCAATCCTCCAATTCATGTGGGAACCCAGCCAAGATCAGCAGAGCCACCCACCCAGTGAGTTCTGATAGCAGATGCTACATAAACCCAACCAAGACCAGATAAACTGTTCACCTGATCCTTATATTTGTGAGCAATAATAGAAGATATTGATTTAAGTCAGTAAGCCAGTGTTTTGTTACACGGCAATAACTAGCTAATACACTTTATTACAGCTAGGCATAGCCATGTAACAAAATTCTGGCTAAAAGAAGGGAAGAGAAGTGACGGGAGCAACTGTAGATCTCATCCTATAAAATGAAGTGGCCTACCCTCCACTACCTCTATTCTTTCCTGTGATCTGGAATGTGGTTACGGTGCTGGTGAGCCCATTGGAACCTTGTCAACATGGGCAAGAGTATGGAACACCAAGACAGAGTTGTTCAGTTTTGAATGTGCTGAGATTTAAGTACCTTGAATACATCCAAGTAGAAGTGTTGGGTCATTGGATATAATGGCCGCATATTTGGGAAAGCACAGTGTACAGGATGGTAGCTATGAAGCTGAGAATCATCAGAGTATAAAGGGGAATGCATTTATGAGAGAGGATGAGATCACTTGGGGAGAGTAAGTGTAGAGCGAGAAGACAAGGCCAGAACCAAGCCTTGCAGATGAATCACATGGCTTGCCATCTATCCTGCCCTTTAACATGTCCTGAGATGACATGTTAAAACATTTCTAAGTGCTTATTTTAAAAATAATATACCTGTACTTTGGAAGGCTGAGGTGAGTAGATCACCTGAGGTCAGGAATTCAAGACCAGCCTGGCCAACATGGTGAAACCCCATCTCTACTAAAAATACAAAAAGTAGCCAGGCATGGTAGCACACACCTGTAATCCCAGCTACTCGGGAGGCTGAGGCACAAGAATCACTTGAATCTGGGAGGCAGAGGTTGCAGTGAGCCAAGATCACGCCATTGCACTCCAGCCTGGGCAACAGACCAAGACTCCATCTCACATAATAATAATAAACCTATACTATTAATGAAAAACATACCATCAATAGGTGAAGTATTCTGAGGAATTATGGGAAGATAAAGCAACTGGAAATATTGATGACATCAATAGGAGAAGGGTATGCAAAGTAAAATTCGTGAGGGGAGACTGCAGAGGTAGTAAAACTTCCTTCCTGTTGGTAAAATGAAGGACCTGGAGCTGCTGCCCTGGATGACAAGATGGCAGAGCTGTGAGATAACAGGAGACTGGGCTCCGGATACCAAAGCACCGAAGCACCCCGTTCCTCCCACCCAGACCTTCACGTGAAAGAGAAGTCTGTTTTTAATCTTCTTTAACCTACCACTGTGTTGGATTTCTGACGTGTGCAGCTGATCTGAGCCTAACAAATGCACACGCCAACTTCACAATGGTGGTCTTTGTGGAGGGGAGGAAACAATACTAGATAGGCACATGGAACATATTTCAATTTTGTCTCTGATTTTTTAATAAATATACACAGCCGATAAATATGACAAACACACAGATGTTTGTTATGGTATCATCTTGACTTTTCTATGTGTAAATTTTTTTCTAAATTGAAATGTTTATAGCCCAAAAAAAAATGGTAACTAAGCCTTTCACAAGGGAGGATAGAGTTTTGTTTCTGTATGATACATTTTGGGAAATTTTTAAAAGTGAATGTGGGCTGGGCACCGTGGTTCACGCCTATAATCCCAGCACTTTGGGAGGCTGAGGCAGGAGTTAAGACCAGCCTGGCCAACATGGTGAAACCCTTGTCTCTACTAAAAATACAAAAATTAGCTGGGCATGGGGGTGCACATCTATAATCCCAGCCACTCGAGAGGCTGAGGCAGAATTGCTTGAACCTGGGAGGTGGAGTTGCAGTGAGCCGAGATCGTGCCACTGCACTCCAGCCTGGGCAACAGAGCAAGACTCTGTCTTAGGGAGGAAAAAAGTGCATTACTTTTGTAATCAGAAGAAAATAAAGACATAGCAAAAAGGTAAAATTTGGAATGGTGGACGTAGCCTAGGTAGAAAATTGTTTGAATAAGAATTGTTTTAAAAGGAGATGGATTGGGGTGGTAGTTTGAGAGAGATGTTTGATCAAGGGAGGAGCTTTAAAAATGGAAGCTATGGTCAGGCACAGTGGCTCACACCTATAATCCCAGCACTTTGGGAGACTAAGATGGGTAGATCACCTGAGGTCAGGAGTTTGAGACCAGCCTGGTGAAACCCCATCTTTACTACAAATACAAAAATTAGCCGGTCATGGTGGCAAGCACCTGTGGTCCCAACTACTCTGGAGTCTGAGGCAGGAGAATCACTTGAACCTAGGAGGCAGAGGTTGCAGTGAGCTGAGATTGTGCCATTGCACTCCAGCCCAGGCAACAGGGGGAGACTCCATCTAAAAAAAGGAAGCTACTAGAGCCTGCTTATAATGATAAAAATGACCTAAAAGAGAGAGAGGAATGTACACTTGCAGCTCAGATCATTGGCATCACCTGGAAGCTTGTTAGAAATGCAGAATCTCCAGCCCCTGGCCCAGATCTTCTGAATCAGACTCTGCATTTTAACAAGCAGGCAATTCACATACACATTAAAGTTGGAAAAGCACTAAGGGGGCACACTGGTGGATAAGCCTTTAGTAGGAAGGGCAGCTTCTCTGTCATTGCAGGAAGGAGGATCCTGTGGGCTGATGCAGATGCAGGAAGATTTGTTTGTTTGGCAATGGGAAGATGACAGTCATCATAGCAGTTTCTATTTTCTGAATAAAGAATAAAGCAAGATCACCTTCTAGGAGGCAGGAAGGGAATGTGGGAGGCTGAGAGAGAGAAAGTATGAAATAGTCATCTCAGAAAGGGAAGAGTAACCTTACAGAAGAAACATGGTAAGATTGTCAGCCAATGTTGAGTGTCCACAGGGAGTGTGAGCTCATGAGCTAAAAGAAGTTAAACCTAGTCAGCCAAGTTGTGTAGCTTTGTCCAGTGACATTCAGCTCATTCAGGGCACAAGCAAGAGAAGGCAGACAGGCAGATAATAGAATTAAGGGACTGAATTAAGGAAGGAACTTGCAAGGAACTGATCGATGGATCCTGAAATCCATCCTGGTTGTGGGGATCCAAAGGCAAGAGGAAGATGGTAGGTAGTGATTACAGGTGAAATAAATAGCGGTCTGGCATGAATACATTTCACCGTATGATTAGTCCTTAAGGTTTAGTTATTGACAACATAGTCAAGTTACTATAACTGGAACAGAGCTCCTGCCATTCTGAATAGAAGAATTACTCTCCACTTACTCGGGTTTTGAAAACTACTGAGTTTATGCAATTTGGGTATATGTGCCACCGTGTTTCTCCACTAAGATCAAACATTGAGGAAATTCTGTGGTCTGAATTACAAGTAAAGGTAATACAGGGTGTCCTGAGAAGGAGGGGAAGAGAAGAATCACTAGCATGCTGGCCCGTGCCAGGGTCTTTACATCCATTTCCATTTCTCTAATCTCCAGGATAAGCCCTGTAAGAGAGGCGTAATCACCCCTCAGTTTACAAGCAAGAAAACTGCCACAGAAAGGCTCAGTAACTTGCCCAAGGTTACTTAACCAGCTAGGAAGACAGACCTGTCAGAGTTTCAGCCCTCTGGATTCCAGACCTTCCCTTACAGCTTCCCATCACCCTGGAAAAAGATCCCCTTCGTTGTGACCACATGTACACACAGGTGCACTGGGGCCAGCACACACATCCCACAGTTCTGGCCACATTTTGTTTGGCTGACAAAGTAACGAGACACCCTGGACAATGCATTCTTGGGCAGTGATGTGACTTGCAGAAGGCGGAGGTTCTCGAGCATATGGTAGCATTTCTTATCTGTAGGTTTTTAAATGTTGAGGTTCCAACTGGGGAAAAATTCTTTGAGTACCACTAATGTAGAAGGCTTGAGATTTTAGAAAGCTGTGAAAATTCTGTGCCTTTGGACAATGAAAATAGATCTCTGTGGCAGAATAAAAAGGGTCATCTACTGGGACAGGATTCTGTATGTGTGTTTTTATTATCACCACCATCATCACAGTTACTACCCCTGCTGAATACCCAGTAAATACTCAGTAAGAAGCATGGAACACGTGGTGTGTATGTATACAGACACAGATGTGTGTGTATACAAACACTTAATTTCATTTAATGCTTTCTGTAATCCCAAGGTGTGTATTATGCCTATCACATAAATGTGGAAACTAAAACCCAAAGATTTTAATAGATCCAAGCTTGTGTAGCTGCTAAGTGGCAGAGCTGGGTCTCAAAACCAGGTCTACATGGCCCTGAAGCCCATGTGCAAAAGCACAGTGCTGCACCACCTCCCAGTCCAAGGAAACTTGATATGTATAACTGTGGATTTACTAACTGATGAAGTAGATTACTGAGTTTATGTAGCCAAAACCCTTGAACCTAAGGAATGTTCAGCATTGTGTCAAATGGAGCCCAGGCAAAGCAAAATACTATATGCCAGCTCCACTGGGTATTATAGCCCCTATTTTCCTATCAAGGGAAAAACAAAGCAGAAGGAAGTTAAAGCAATCCTTACAGACCAGAGTATTTGGAAGAAGGAAACACAAATCGGTTCGAGAAAACCGCAGAGTCACCTCTGCCCTGCAGGAGCTGGCCGTGGTCAGCTATGGGTCTTCTCTTCCTTCTGGCAGTGGGTTTGTTTCTCTGTTTTTCTTTCTTTTTTTTTTTT